>CDEZ01023537.1:0-19874 GCA_000826365.1 Acanthamoeba royreba
CGAAATTGATAGGTGGGTGAGTGAGACGGAAGGTGAAGAGGAGAGCGAGGACAACGCAGATGACGCAGAGGACAACGCTCCCCCGCCTTTCGACTCTGTACGTGCGCCTTGACGGCAGCTTCTTTGGCATGGGGTAGCAGGACTGACACCTTTGCTTCCATAGGGCAACAACTGAGGACTGGTTCCCCAGCCTTTGATGACACCTGTACCTCGCCCTCCCCTGACAAGTGAAGAGGAAGATGATAGTCCCGCAAGCAAGAGCCCTGTGCGCACATGCGCATCCTGTACAGCTGCTACACATATTGCAACATGCCACTCTTTGCTTCGTTCTTCAAATTCCTCTTCCTTAGCACGTCAGCACACCACACAAGAGAGTGTGATGGAAGAGCAACAAGAGAAGACCACTATTACTGCGGTGACCAAGAAGTACCGCAACGTGGTGTTTGACCTGGGTGGGGTGCTCCTGGCATGGGACCCAGAAGCCTTCCTGCGTGGAATGTTCCCCGAAAGGGAGCACCCACCGCTGGAGCTGGCCCATGTCACAGCGCTGCCCTGCTGGAAGCTCCTCGACAAGGGCGACATCACCCGCGAACAATCCGTCGACTTGCTGCCTGAACCCTATTCGAAAGGCATTATTATTTCCTCTTTTTCACAATTTGAGTTATTTATTTTTTGTTTTATATTTAAACAACAAATATGTTAAGGGATGCCAATCCAGAGTTGTCCCTCACTATGACCACGTTTTTCGGTTGTGGCAGACGATTATCGGCGCTTCGTGCATGGGTGCCTCCCCTACTTCACCCCTTTGGAGGCTGGAGTGCACATTCTCAACCAAGTGAGGTACATCAGTCCACCATCCCTGTTACCTTCTGACGCACACTGTGTTGCTCATGCTCGGGCCAACTATTAAAGGGAAAAAGGCTATAGGACATATGTGCTGTCCAACTTTCATCATGAATACTTTGAAGGTCAACAATCCATCCACAATGTCTGCGCGCCATCGGTGTAGTGGCTGACCTTCTCCGAACATGGTGCAGGAGTTTATGAACGATACAAGGACAGCGGGGTGTGTTTCTCCAAGTTTGATGGCATGACTATCTCCTCTCATGTAAAGTGTATCAAGCCTCAGCCTGAGATCTATCACCACCTCCTCAAGGGTGCGCTCTGGTGTTGCACGTTTGCCCAAGGCACAATCACGTTCTCATTCCTTTCATCTCTAGATAACAACATCAAAGCAGAAGAGACGGTTTTCATCGATGATGCCGAGGAGAATGTTTTTGCCGCTCGTGCTCTGGGCATTGATGCCGTCCTCTGCAAAGATCACGCCTCTGCCTTAGCTGAGCTGCAACGACTCTACGTGCTGTGATCTTGATTCGTGACATATTTCAAATTATTTAGATAACTTATTCTTCCCTAGAAATCTCACATCTACTGCAATGCAAAAACCTCGAAATTTCATCAATTCACCAACTCCGAAAAGCCGAGGACAGGTGCTTCATTCAATTTGAGTAAATCATCATTTGAATTTCAATTGAATCATCGTTACCGAGATCATCCACATCTCTGCAGCAACGGCCTCCAAATGATGGACGTTGAGGACGCCAAAGCCCAACAAAATGCGCAGGCCATGGTGCGCCATGTTGCTTGCCAATCTTGTCGTTCTGCTCACACGGCATGCGATGGGTACGTAGTTCCTTTTATTTATGTATTTTTAAAATTCTTTCTGGGTCAAATGGCTCACACCTCGGATAATTCTCTCTTGTTCCCATCTACAGCCAGCGCCCTTGTCGTCGCTGTATTGGCCTCGATCGGGGCCATGAATGCGTTGACGCGGCGCCGAAGAAGCGGGGCCGTCCTGGTACCTCCGGCCACACATAAAAATAATCTATATCAAATATTATTAATTTCGTTTTTGTCTAAAAATAACAAATAAAATATTACTTAGTCATATATATTTAACTGAAATTCAAAATAAATAAACATAACAACCTTTCTTCATATTTTACAGATATTACGTGTTTACTAATGTTGGTGTGGTCGTGCAGCGGGAAAGAAGAACGGAGGGGAGAAAGCCGGGGAAGGCGGATTGTTCCACTTCACCTTTCATGCTCCGAAGCGCGCCAAGTCGGCCAAGAACGCTAGTGCACCAGCTGGTGGTACGCCGGGAGAGTCCTCGTACTCGGGCCGATACGAGTGTACAGATTGTGAACTCACCCTCTTGTCACCTCCAGGCACTGCGGCTCCTCCATCGGCAGTGCATTCACTGCCGCACGCACAGCCACAGGCCAACCTTGCGCAACCGACATCAGAACCCGCTCTGGCAACCACGGCCTTCAACAGTTCGATGTCCGGTGTTGCCTCGGTTGCAAGCGCAGTCATTGATGCGACGCCCCAACTATCGTTACACAACAGTCCTCCATCCCCGTTGAGCAGCTCTCCGCCCGCGCCTACCGCCGCGGTGACTCCCGCTGCGACAGGCCAGCCTGGTGGGATGCTGGAGAGTGTTCTCACCCTACTGATTGAGGAGATGCGGGAGCTCAAGAAGTCCAATGTGGCTCTTCAAGATGAAGTTCGTCAGCTGCGAGACAAGCAGCAGGACACCGATGAGAAAGTTGAGCGTCTGAGCCAGAACATCACTTGTACTACAGTTCCGGCTTATAGAACGATTGCATCTCTATTGATCAACTTTGTTTTGCCCCTCTCAGGTCAGCCAGTTCCAAGTATCCCTCATGATAACCTTATCTCGGCATCTTCCGCGTACAGAGAGCTCTTCCGCATGATGCCATTCCTTTCACAATACAAGCTTGGTTCATCCTTTGTCATAGACGATATGAGGTACGAACATGCTCCAGTGAGAACCTTCCTCTTTGTCTTGGCCTGGTCTTACTTGAAGCTATGATCATCATACGCAGGAAACCCTTCGTTGCGATGCGCATTCCAAACTTTAGCACTAGTGCCAGGCCTAAGGACTGGGGCATTCTTCCATGTGGCCTTTTCGCACCTATGATCGTGTCCGCCAATCGTGTCTTCTGCTCCGTTTTTCAACAACCACTGGTACGTCTCTCGCGACATGCTCTGTATGGGTTTGCTCACGGCTTCTATACATTTACAGAATCAACTGCTGGGGAGTCCGTTCTCGTCGGTGTGCCGCAATGAAACAAATAATGTACGCATGCACAAACTCACTGCAATGAGGTTGACATAATAACTGAACCTTTCCAAACAGCGGATCATTTGCCGATTTGCGCGAAGGGCTCCTCAAGACCCAGCCGTAAGTGATATTGTCGATGCGGTGTGGACGAATCGCCCAGCTCCGGGCATAGTGCGGAACTTGAATGCACGACTGCAGATATTCTATGGGCCTGACAGACAGGTACATATTCCACGTACAGCAGCGACAAGGCTTCGGCTCACAACCCTCTTTTTCGTCAAAAGGTCAAATGGATCGTATGCTGCTTCGATTCGATGATGGAGCAGACTACTGGCCATGAGGCAACGGCCATCACTTTCCCCTCGCCGCTGCTTTCCTGTTTGGCCGAGGACGAGGCCGGGTGCAACGGCACCAGCTGCCTCATCAACACCAACCGCTTAGAGGAGATATCTGCCTCTGTCCCGGCCTCTCAGTCTTATGACTCTACCGATGCAGTCCAACTCTCCTCCGGCTTCTTTCTCAAGACTCCTGCTTCTCCCCTATGCCATACTTCATTCGAAACATCTCCTATGTCCTGCTCTCAGTCCTGCTCGGTCGAATCCTCGCTTCGGTTTACAGCATCGGCTGCTCCAGGCACATCGTCACTGATGACGTCTTCGTGGGCGCCATCAACAGAGGACCACAGCATTCCGATCCAAGACAGATTCCAGCCACTGGACCAAGAAACCTCATCGCCATTATCACCATCAGGCTCGGTACAACCACAACCTTCTACCGTGCCCCAGCAGCAGGGCACGGATGCACCAGAGGGCCTCTTTACAGGACAATCGCCACCGGTTTCTCCATTTTCGCTGTCACAGGACGACCTCTCCTGGTTGCTCAAGCCCTCTCCTTCGCCTTCACCTTCCCTGCTGTAGATCGAACGTCGTCATGTACAGGGAACGTCGACTCTCACCACACCGTTCCGCCTATCTTAATCTTGTGAACAATTCAACTTTATTCTCTTCTTCCTTCACTTTCATGTACTGTTCACTTGTGCATTAGAGACATAACATCATTTACTTCACCATTGCACAGGCCTGATAGAATTATTGCTTGTGTGCAGGCACTGGTATGCATGTCTGCACCCACATCACAGGTGTATGTGTATGCTATGCACCAGGCACATGTGGGTGGCTTTACCTTGACTGTCACACTTCCTGCAGACATGTGCCAAAACCGGTGGTGATTGGCTGAAAATTCACGAATGTCGGAAAAAAGGAGGCAACGTTTGGTCGGACAAGTTGGACGAAATCTCCAGCGAAGCAGGAACAAAGGCAGGAGGTGATGGACACATGAGTGTGGGCAGTAAGCCCAAAGGCACCATCCCTAACGCCCCGTGCCACACCCCAAGGCGTTGTAGTGTTTCCCTTCCCTTTCACAGTACGGCCTCAACCTTTACATCAAGTCCTGTTTGCTTACTGCACCTTCTCAGGTATTGTAATCTGTTTTGGAATTTTTTAAAAATGAAAATCAAATTAAATCAATACCACATTTTATTTTTTCTAAATATCACGTGTCCAAATTCAAATTTTAAAAAAATTTCGAAGTAACCAACGTTAGTTTTTATTTTTTATTTTTTAATTCAAAAAATATTTTAACTAACGTTGATTTTCGATCTTAGGTTTTGACTCTGTTGAGGAAGCAACTACAAGGAAGACCTTAGCATACATAGAGGATGGCCTCACCGGAGGACGGAGGAGAGGCGAAGAGCAACCACAAGTGGTCGCAGTTGAGCGTCAATGAGACCTACCCTGACAGGGACACACACACCAGCGACCTTGCGGCACGTGCACAACAGGATGAAAGCCGAGCACGACAACATATGAAAGCAGCAGGCGGTGACGGCACACCGCGCCAAGAGAGCGAGGTACGGTGTTGTGGCCTGCTCTGACTGGATGATTGGATTGATTGCTGATACCGATTGCACCTGCCCTGATGCCTGGTCTGGAATAGGAGTTGTTCACACCGCTGCCTTTGGCTGGGTTTCACGTCCGTACCAACATTCCTGCGCGTCTGGACAGGTTGGTAGCCTTGATTGTCTATTGGTGACGTGTCTCTATTCACCTCGTGTGTTTACAGATTGCCGTGGGGCCGTTGGCACTGGCTGGTGTGCCTCGCTCTCGGCATATCGTGGGTGCTGGACGGACTCGAGGTCACCACTGTAGGAATCATTGGAGACACCCTTAAGAAGTCTTGTACGCTCCTACGATACAGATGTTACCTTTCTCTTTCTTACTTCTGACATACTGTTCTTTCTCTCGTACATTCAACAGCGGCATTGGGGATAACTTCACAACAAGTAGGCATCATTGGTAGCGTGTATATAGCTGGCGCGGTCTTTGGATCGCTGTTGTTCGGACTCTTAGCAGGTAAGTGACATGAACCATGAAGAAAGATCTTGTTCGAGTTCCGTTCACTGACACTATGACCACAGACAAGTATGGACGAAAAAAGTTCTTTGTGGTGACGCCCACGATCATCTTGTTTTCCAGCTTCGCCACCGCGTTCTCGTGGAACTACTACAGTTTCCTCATATTCAATTTTTTCACGGGTATTGGCATAGGTATGTAGCCGCTCAGGTGGATTGCCCAAGAGACAATCCTGATGTCGATGACGACAGGTGGTGAATACAGTGCGATGAACAGCGCAATCAACGAGTTCATTCCAGCGCGAGTACGTGGTCTGGTGGATCTTGCAATCAATGGATCTTACTGGATGGGTATGTTGCAACACATAGTAGATGGCTGGACAGCACAGGTGTCTGATACTCATTCTGTAGGAGCGGCAATCGGAGCATCGGCATCGCTTATATTCTTAGATGAAGAGATAATTCCGTCCAACTTTGGCTGGCGCCTTCCGTTTGCAATCGGAGCAGTCATATGCCTGTTCATTATCCTGACGCGTATCTTTCTTCCCGAAAGCCCGAGGTGCGACAATCATTTAAGCTGAGATCTGGGCGTTTCGCTAAACTTGTTATCTCAAACAGGTGGCTGATGACCCACAATCGCATTCAAGAGGCGGAGGCGATTGTGCAGAGGATCGAGAGTTCCATCGAGCGGTACGACCGACTTAGCCAGGTAGTGATGAGAAATAACTCTCACGCGTTTACATTCTCAGCCAACAGAACATTGTTCTGGAGATGCCGCAGCAGATGCTCACTCTGAAGATAGGCGGTCTCACCTTCATACAAATCATCAACGAGATTCTGAGGAACTACTTATCTCGAGCTTTCCTGGGCCTCGCTCTGGTATGGCAATCGCCGTTTCATATCAGTTAAGCAGAATCATGTTAACCCCCTTTGTTCATGTCAGATGATCTCCCAAGCCTTCTTCTACAATGTATGCTTCCTCTTTAATTCGTCCATCTCGATCACTAACTGACAAGTTATACACAGGCCATCTTCTTTACTTATGCTCTTATACTTACTGATTTCTACGATGTGGACTCTGCCGACATAGGCTTCTATCTCATCCCCTTTGCATTGGGCAACTTCCTGGGATCTGTGACCATCGGTATGGCTCTTGCAACAACACACCCTCTGGAATGCATCTAACACTATGTACAATCAACTAGGACGCCTATTCGATACGGTAGGCAGGAAGCCGATGATCTTCATCACCTACATGGTGTCGGCGATTCTTCTGGTTCGGACTTCATCGTCTGTGGCCACACACAGATGTAGCTAACACCGCTCATAATGACATGACAGATCATCACGGGAGTTGCGTTCACTCAAAACTGGCTTACTTCCGTCACGCAGACTGTGTGTTGGTCGGTCATCTTCTTCTTCTCCTCGGCCGGTTCTTCATCCGCTTATCTCACCATTGCCGAGGTTGGTCATTCATGCATTTTTGGCTCGGACCTAAATCACGCTGAGTTGGCTTATCCTTCCGGAACACCTGCAGGTGTTCCCTCTTGAGATAAGGGCCATGTCAATCGCCATCTTCTACTCCTTGGGCACCGGTGTAGGAGGTACGTTGTTTGCCATCAGCATCTTGTCTTGGGCGTGCTGCTGAACGGATCAATGCAGGATTGGTCGGTCCCACCCTCTTTGGATCCCTGGTGTCCTCCAAGGACCGCTACCATCTTTTCTATGGTTACTTGATAGGTGCTGGGCTGATGATAATTGCTGCTGTAGTGGTGCTCTTCCTGGGCGTGAATGCTGAGGTATCTAGATCCACACGCCACTATCCAGACCTATTGTCTACGTCATTAACTCTGTTGCTTACGCACCTAACAGGGGAAATCACTGGAGGAAGTAGCCCCACCGGTGACCAGGGACGAAGACGCAGTCCTCCCCAACGACGAAGAGGAAGACTCCGTCGTGCGCTACGAGCCTGGCAACCTCTCCACCGTCCCTGCGTAAGTGAATATTTCAAATTCTTCTCTTGTTCGTGAAATTTAGATTTAGTTTCCATATTGCATTGGTCACACTTATATTGTTGCCTTTTTCTGTCTACTACTTTGTTGAGCTATTTTATGTCCGAAGCTGTCTTGTCCGACGGAATGCGTGCTGGACTTGTGCAGCAGAATGAGGAGGTTCCCTTTTCACTGCTTGAGGAGAGCAGGGAAGGCGAGGGCGCAGAAGTTGTGATCGACAAGCAGTCCCGCACAGTTGCCTCCCATGAAGTAGACCCTATCGCCGACCACAGTGGCTGAAGCCCTGTGAATGTCCCAGCAACCATCCTTCTTGGTCCAGTGTCTAGGATATCCTCTTGATCATGGCGGTTACCAGCTGACCACTTGGTGTAGCGGCGTGGCTAGGAGATTGTTCTGTTCTTCCTTGGCCAGACGCGCTCTTCATCCCCAAAGGGGTTGCACCACCTCTCTCTTGGCCTTGTCCTCGCTGCATCTCATCTCCACACACATTACTTCACGATCTCCTTAAGCTGAGTGAGATAGTGGCCAGTAGCCAGGCAGTCCTCTCTCTCGCTCTCGTTCCCAGGTGTCCACTCCCTATCCGAGACTGCCCTGGCTGCCCGCACTAACGAACTTGTTTTAGAGACCAATCCCCTTTTCGCCCACCACCCACCCTCTCTTTGTCTGCCCTCTGCACATCTCTCTTTGACGTCCTCTTTGGTGGTTTCGTCGTCGTCCTTCCTCTTCTGCCCCACACACCATCACCATCACCTCTCAAGGGTTCTGCCTTCCTTCCTTCCTTGCCTCCTTCTTCTGCACCAAGCCACACCCAACGGTTGTTTGGGCCTTTTTAGCTCCGGTTCATCCGTTCTAGGCGCGGACACCTTTACATACAACTCAACTGTGCTTGAGAAGCTTCTTGAGGATAGCTAAGGACTTTGCTTGGGATTGGCACCACCACTACCACCACCCACAACAAGGGCAAGGCTTGGCCAAGCAAGAGTAGTCCAGTAGTAGGAAAGGAGGGCCTACCCCACGCGCCCTAACTCCTTCCACTGTGTTGTGCGGGCAGTGCAGTACCGGCGCTCAATAGGAAGGAACCCTCCCAATAGTACCCACCACCCCTTTAGCTGCCCAGCCCAATACCACAGGGGCATTTGGGGGGTCTAAGACCTCCACCACCGCCTTTCCCCAAGTTGAGCGAGAGGCAAGACGCCAAAAGGGAAGAACAACAACAACCAGCATCTTGACGTACTTCTACCTCGTCTCCCTCTACACAAATCATCGTCACAACATCAACATCAACATCTAGAACTACTCGGTACGCAAATGCTCTTTTTTCTTTTCTTTTTAACAAGAAAGGAGAATATGTAAAAGCATGTTTTTTTCGATTTGTATGAATTTATCTTTAGCCTCCTTTTATTTTTGTTTCTTTTTTCCCTTGTGCCGGTTCCATGGGTCCTGTGGGGCATTTCTCTACTTTGTAAATAGATTTATATATTTTTGTAAAAGACAAATCTTACGTGGTTTTGGACTTTCCTATTTTAGAAAAAAGTCTCGTGTATGACTGGCAATTATTTTTGTCTTTTCATTTTCTATTTTGTATATTCGTGACTGGTGGTGATTGGCTGCGGCAAGGGTGTGTCTGAGTTTTGGCTGCAGCTGAAGTCCGGTGCTTCTTCTCTTGCGGCGCGCTGTTCTCTCCTCCTTGTTCAGAAGTTGTGGCCACAAGCTGTCTTCGCAGAGACTTACCGCACACTTTCTTCTCTTTTCTGTCTTGTGCTGTGGTCGTCGTGTTGCACAAAACCACACAGTCGACTAGTGTGACTGGTGACGCGGTGACGACGGCGACGAGCTCCCCGGTCCCGATAGGTGGCGGTGTGGCGGTTATCGATCTTCATCTTCGTCCCGGAAAGTCTTCGTCCCGATCGATAGTGACCGGTCCAGGGCATCAACAGGAAAAAAAGAGCGAAAGCGACGCTGGCGAGATAGAAAAGAACGAAGCGAACAGACGACGATATGATGGTCGAGACGGCATCCACGGCGGTGTCGCTCTCGCTCTCGGGCTCCACGGAGGACACCCACACAACTGGCGCAGGGCGTCCGGCGGGGGAATCCACGTTGAGGGCTTTTGGGTTCGGCGCCAACAACGAGGCTGTGCCGTATCTCGTCAGTAGCGGTTCGCGTGACTCCAAGGGGAGCTCGAAATGGAAGAAGAAGACCAAGCTGGACTTGAAGGATTCGATCGAAGTTGACACACGAACTTCAAGTGAGATGGCCGGACTTGATCTCAGGAGCGCGGTCGCCGCAATGACAGAGAGCAAAAACGCCCTCTCACCCGAGTTTGCCTGCGCGGTGGACCTGCCCGAAGGGCGTGACCGCGGCTTCACGGATGCCAGCACCAGCAGTACGTATGAGTTCGCCGACGTGGACAACAGCCGAGACAGTACGTACTACTGTCTGCCCAGCAGTTCTCCGGGAAGCTGCGTCAATAGCACCACCAGCCTGAGCTACCTGGCTGGCAGCAAGGACAGGTCGAGCAGTACCAGCAGCACTTCGGGCATGCCCTACTTCAATCTACAATACTTGCAGCAGCACAGCGCCCTTGGAACGTCCTATCTCAACAATCATCACAGTCATCATCTTCCCCACATTCCGCTGCCGCTCAAGCTGCCTGCGGGGTCGAATTCGTACTATACGCTCAATCCACCTTCAACGTCGTCGGTATCAGCAGCATCTTCCCCTCCGACGCACCTGCATTCGTGTCTGCTTTCGCCGTCGGGTTCCATTTCGCCCCACTCATACTCTACCATCGCTGAATTCAGCTTCGCCTCGACGAGTGTGGAGGACACAGCGGGCATGCTCAAGTTGGAGGACGTGGTGCCGCATTCGTCGAGATCGCGACTCACCAAGAGTGGCGGATTCTTAGACTCCTTCGGGCCCAGCAGGATCCACCCGCGTGAGGTGCTGACGCTGGAAGAGCTTAAGCGACGCGAGCTTGAGCTGGCCCAGGTCCTCTCCGAGGAGGAATGGTTCGATGAGCGCATGCAGCACAATCATCAGCCGTCTCCGGAAGATGAACAGTACAACGACAAGCGAAAGCGAGAGAAGGGAGAGCACAGACACAAGCAAGGGAGGGCGAAGGGAAAGGAGGCGAAGAAGAGTGCCGGTAAGTCGGAGAGCGAAAACGAGGCGACGCATAAGAAGGACCGGGACCGCACGACGCGCAAGAGAGCGAGCAGCAGCAGTAGCAGTAAGACCTCTCGCAAGTCGGAGGATAACATAACGGATCACCGTTCAGTGCTGGCCTCGTCCTCGTCGACAGTGGAGTGTCGCCAGCTGTCCAAGCATCGATCGAAGGATCAGCAGGCTCTCAGCAAGGATGAACGGAAGCAGCGCAAGAAGGAGGAGAAGGAGCGCGAGAAGGCAAGGAAAAGGGAGGAGAAGGAACGAAAGAAGGGCGAGCTGAAGGAGCGCTCAAGCACCAATGGCAGCTTGCTGGCCGAGAAGGATCCGTCGGATGACAGCGGAAAGCGTAAGCGGGCCAAATACTCGTTGGGGTTCTCCTTCCGTAACAGAAGCCTCTCGTCCTCGTCTCTGCCAAAGCTTCCTAAGACCTCTATGAAGAGTACCACCATTCCTAAGTCTTCTCCGCTTGCATTCGTGGCCGCATCCTCGCCCGAGGTTTCGCCGACGCATCCTTCGTCCGGATCGCTGATTGCAACGTCTCTCTCAACGTCTACCTCTTATGGCGTGCTATCGGCCAACCCTGCCTCAAACTCAGTTAGTAGTACTGGAATTACTACCACTGGGCGCAGGAAGACGGGTCTCTCCAGCAGTAACAGTACCACCACTAGTAACAAGAGGCCTTTTATCTTCTCACTTAGCGGCGCATTCGTCATTCAACCCGATCCGTCCGCAAGGTACCTGCAGCTGTTTAGTTTTCTTGTGCTACCAGAAGACTCATTTTAGTGTGGTGGGTCTCAGTAATGGCGACGTCCCTACCACTGAGCAAGGCTTCACTGACTCGGATACCGAGAGGGACACAGAAATGGAAAAAGACACTGAACCTGTGACAAGTCGATTCTTCCGAAGGCGTCGATCGAAGGACCGTAAAAAGCCCTCCGAGTCGATAAGTCGGTCGGCTTCGCGCGATGCGTCACGTGAGACATCACCTAAGAGAACGGCAAGCGTGAAGAATAGCAAAAAAGACAACAAAGATCAAATCCGCCAGAGTAAGGATAGCAAACCGTCAGAGAGACGCCGACGCAGCTTATCGCGCCGCACGCAATATTCGAGCTCAGGTACCTACAATCAAAGCGTTAGAGCGCTGCATTCAGATCGCTCATCTATATAACTTGTCATCAACAGAGGACTCGGATTCTCCTGATGACAGGACTGAGTGCACCCTGACAAGAGTACTTATCTTGCTTAAGATTGCTAGCTAACCAATCGAGCTAATGTTCATTTTCATCGTTAGACCAAGTCGTGCCGCAGTCAGCTTTCCTCATCGAATGGCTCTGTCAGCAGCCGAGCGACTCAGCTGTTGAGTGACTCGAACGGCGTACGGAACTCTTGAGCAATTACCTCGGATCGGCATCGTGGCTCATTCATTTTTATTGTGTTATCCAGAACATGGAAACCAACAAGATAGACCGACTGGCCAAGACCGAAGCTGTCAATGAGATCCTGAAAATCGAGCTTTCTCGACTCTATGTACACATGCCCGCTTTGGTTTAAAGCATTCTTGCCACTTACCTTGATCACTCTAGGAGGAGAAACAAAAGCTGGAGGTGGAACGGATGCGATGGGAATCACAGCAACGAGCGGCAGCACAGATCATCACACCGAATAAGCAGATCAAGCTCAATATCGGTGTGTGTCCGAGCTTAAGCTCACTTTGCCCCTAAGAGACCAGGCTAACTACAATCCCAAACTTACAGGTGGCGAGACGTTCTTCACTTCACTTGAGACTCTGCGAAAATACCCGAACTGCACGCTGTCCCTCAACTTCGCCTCAACTCAATTCAGCTCCCTTCCTGTAGAAGAGCAGGAGAAGGGTTACTTCATCGACCGAGATCCGAAGCACTTCCGCCTTATTCTCAACTTCTTGCGAACGGGCGCCATGGTGTGGCCGGAATCAACCACAGATCGCAAAGAGCTTATGCTCGAGTGCCAGTTTTATAACTTAGTCGAATATGTATCCTTGCTGCCCCGCAAAGAGTTCTGCCAAGCTGTAGCCAAGCATTTCGGCAGTCCCTTGGAGTGTGATGACGACTACAGTAAGATCACCTTCTACTTCGACAACTCGTTCCTTTTCGTTCTCACCAGTACGTTGTTAAACCTTTCCAGGCTGTGGTTACATCCCTCATTCATTTTCTAACGTTTTGTAACTCTTTTGCAGTTTCCCTATCGTCCTACTTCCCCGATGAAGCGCCGACGCTCCACATTCACTCGCTGAGCCACTACGACTCTGAGTCACGACCGATCGAAATCTCCTATTCACACTTCCTCAACGTTGGCACGTGCAGCATGGACGTCCTCGCTGAGCGCGTGCATACCTACTTGCTCTCCAAGATCGGCCACATTAGGCGCGCCCTGACCGAGAAGTACTCCGCGTTGGCCGCGGCCGACGAGGATTCTGCGTCATCGCCTTCCTCCTTGGCGGAGGGCCATGTGCGGACCAACTCTGCGGAGAAGGACAAGGTTCTCAGCTGAGCACTTCATACGGAATCTTTTGCTTCGTCCCGGTGGTCTGTTCTTCGACGTCTTTTCATTGAAGATATCTTTCTTTGGTGGGCTCTCTGCGAATGGACAACTTTGTGTGAAGCTCCGATACCAACATAAAACTTGAAATGTACCTTATTTCTCGATTTAGTTCCGATTCTTCCCTACAGCAACCCGGAATGGGACAGAACATCTCTTCGTGGACAGTCATCATCAAGGGGGTGCGTGATGGCGGACGAGCCGGCCACATCGCCTTCAACACCGTCAAGCTGACGTTGGAAAAGGGCGGCCAGACTTCTCTTGAAGAACTCTTTCAACTGCTGGAGGCCCACGCCCTGCCCACCGACGGACTTCAGGCCTTCACGCCGGACGTGCTCGGGCCTCTCTACCCGGCCACCAGAGAGGAGAAGAACTATGCTCGATGTGAACTGACTTGCTGGCGCCTCAACAAGGACCAGGGCAACCTGAGCCAAACCGTGGCCGAGATAGGGATGGTCAATGGGTGCTGCCTGTGGTACTACCAGCCCCTGCCTTCGGGCGTGCACGACTAAGCCAAGATAAGATGAAGGTGAAGAAGGCTCCTCAGTGTCTAACTATGTCTTGATGAAGGAGAAGTACATTCATCGCCTTTAGTGATCAGTCTTGTCCCGTCGCCAGCGCAGCGAACTCGCAAACGAGGTCAATCGATGCATAGCTGATTCCTTCTCCTTGTCATTGCTGTCCGGATTAACAAGAGTGGCTTGCTCGTCGTAGATGATGGTTGAATTGGGATCATCACTTGGCAGGGATGACAAAGAGGTACTTGCAGTGTTGCGCGTGGAAAGAGGAAGAGGAGGTGGATGATGACGAAGAGGGCCTGGAGGGTGATGTTGGTGGCATATCTGTGTGAATAACCTGACGTAGAATATCTGTGCAGGATTGCGTATCGTGCCCGGGCGTGCGGCGCGAACAATATCGATGGCATCGCTCACAGTGAGGCCCAGTGCCACCAACACGCTTACGACAACCATGCCCGATCGTCCTTTGCCGCCATTGCAATGCTGTATGATGAGGCCAGGATTAGAAGAGGTGGCCATTGGGATTGCTCAAGGGAGACTCATACCACGACGATCACCTTGTCCTCTCGCAGACGTTGGAGAAGGAGATCCACCAGAGAGACAAGGAATGTCATTGACTCTGGCAGCCATTTGTCCGTGATCGGAGCCCACACGCTCTCCATTCCGGCATCTTGAGCACGAGTGATCAATTGCGTTGCTCCCATCTTGTTGAGCTCGATCTCGCGCACCAACGTAACGAGCACATCCGTGTCGACTGCCGTCTATGCCCATGCAAAAGGACTCATTTGCGTTTATATCCTGTGTTAAACGAGGGATGGATCGCGTACCAGAGCAGCAATGTCCTTGAAGATGTCTCTCCTGTGACGCTTCTTATTGCGCCCAGGACAACAGCAGATACCTATTCGTGCTCGTGTGGCTTGTCCTTGTGCCTGAGGAAGGCAGAGATCAGGGCACAAAGGAGCAAAGACAATACATGGTGAATGCCAAGGCATACCAAGGAAGAAGGATCGAGAGGTAGGAAGTCAACGCACAGAGGGTCAGTCTCAGACGTTACGAGTGTGATCCTCTTGCTGGCAAACTTGTGGAGCTGCTTACTCCTCTCATAGTCCAGGCATTCTGTAAGCAAGTCGCGTATGACCTCGGAGGATGCCAAATCCAGTGGGGTACGTCCATACTGATCTACACACAAACGTTACCCAACCAATTCGCAGTGGCGGAACGGGACGACCATACCCTGTAGAGTGATGCTGGCTCCTGATCGTACCAGCAGAGCGACCATTTCGATGTTGTCGGCCTG
The DNA here is from genome assembly GCA_000826365.1 of Acanthamoeba royreba. Lineage (NCBI taxonomy): Eukaryota > Discosea > Longamoebia > Acanthamoebidae > Acanthamoeba > Acanthamoeba royreba. Next base: position 15,134 of record CDEZ01023537.1, read on the forward strand.
CACTGCTAGAGAAAGAGGAGTGAACCTGTTCATGCATCAGCAAAAGAATCGTGTGGAGGCTTATGTGCAGGGCATACCCGGCAGAGTCTTGGCGGTTCACTTCTGCGTCTTTATCGAGCAACAGCGCCACGAGCTCAACGTGTCCCTGCGACATGACCTGTTATGTGATGACGCACGAAAGATTCTGTTGATCACGATTGGACTACTAATATACCTGTTCAGCTGCTGAGTGTAGTGCTGCATTGGAGAAGACACAGATGGGAGGCACACTTCATCAGCATTGAATGAGTGGGAGGAAAGCTGACCTGAGCAGCGTACCTGTGGTGCCAATTAGAGTAAATGCGTTGACATTTGCTCCCTTGTGGATGAGCCACTCGACAACCTTCTTTCGTCCCAAGTGCGCAGCAAGAATGAGTGGCGTGGTGTCCATCTTGTCACCGACATTGATCTGTCGAGCATTCCATGCATTCCAATTAGACCCAGAGTGAGAAAAGTCAGGTACAAAGGTCATACGTCGGTGCGTGAATCCTCGATCAAGAACTCTACAACATCATCAGATGCAAACTGCACAGCCAAGTGCAAAGGCGTGTTCCCTCCTCGATCCCGTTTGTTAACGTCCATCTCTGAAGTCATCATCAATCTAAGTCAGTCATCAGCCATTCCATTACAATGTTGTTGTTGTGGTGATGGTGATGGTGATGATGATGATGATGATGATGATGATGATGATGATGATGATGATGATGATGATGATGATGATGTGCGTGATGTGCATGATGTGCATGATGATGGTGAATATGAATGATGAAGAGACTACCAGGACAAGAGGAAAGAAGAAGTAGGACGATGTCGGGAGTGGCGTTGGTGGCGGAGAGGATGGCGGCATGAAGGGGAGTGCGTCCATCTAGCGGCTCCTGTCCATCAGCAATGCTCGAGCCCGACCGCTCCAGCAGCGCCCACACCGCAGCCTTATCTCCCACCTCGCATGCGTGCACCAGCGCCACCGTCTCCTCCACCGTCGCCGTTGACCTCGGCGCGGTGACTTCACTTCCACGTTGTTGCCCTCCTTCTTCTTCTCCTTCTTGTTGTTCTGTCTTCTCCTCGTTCTCCTCCTTCAGGTGCGCTGCCTGCACTGCCGCCTGGCTGACCGCTGCCCGTCCGAAGTCCACCGCGACGTCGGCCACAGAACCGGCGCTGCGGGTGTCTTCTGCCTCACCGTCGTGCTGCTCCTCCGCACTTGCGTTCATTTCTTTTGTGAAACACGAAATGCTTTGATTGATCTTTATCCAAATTGTTAATCATTTCGAAAGAGTCATAACAATTTACTAATTTTGAAACAGTTACCGAAATTTATCGAGAGATTCATGCCAAGAGGTGGCCAATGGGGACCGGGTGAATGGATCTTGCAGTACTTCCTCTTGTTGTCATTGACCCATTGGTCTATCTATACCCCCAGCATAAGGCTGTCCAGAGTACTTCAACCTTTTAATGATTTCTTCATGATGACTCTCAGCTAATGTTGGCTTGGAGAAACGTTAGAGAAGAAGCCACACCACAGCAGTACAAACACAGGACAGCAACCTCGAACCCCAACTCAGGCAGGGCACTAAGATCGACACATCCACCAAGCGTTCCATCCCTTCCTCTTCATCATTGTCGATTCCATGTAGTCAATCAACTATACATGTATTGTTCGATTCTAGTTATCAAGCACAGAAGCTGTACATGAGGTCGGGTAGGAGCACGGCCCTTATTCTTCTGTATCTTGAATGTCATATCGTGAAGCACATCGTAAGGAACCATCTCTCGAAGTCTTGGGAACAGTCGCTGTTCTTCCTCCTCAAAATGACGTTCAGCAGCCTGATTCACGCGGTTCATTCAATGAGAAGAAGAGCTGAGAACACCATCGCTCAGTACGCTGCAGCATACTGATGAACACTGACCTCCATCACAAAGCGCATCTTGTCGTCGAAGAAAGGGTCCAGCGGTTTGATGTACATTGCCGTGCTCATGGTCCGCTCGATCTCCAGTATCTGACTGTTTTCACCCAACATCTATCCCAGTTAGGTCACCTTCACGAAGCGCAGCGATGGGAAGGCGCACTTGAGGTGGTCCTGCACCAACCTGGTGCCTTGCGTGAGGAAGCGCTGAATGACGGGATAGAGCACCTTCTCCTATACGATATTCCCCATCACAACCGGTGAATGTGAGCCGGGAATGCAGCACTGCAGCTTGGAAGAGACACAAACCTCAACGAACGAGTTGATGCACAGGTCCTTGATGAGGCTGTCTGCTATCCTCTCCTTCTTCTCCACTTCATCCTCGCACAGCTCTATACTTGCCCCGTGTGAGAACGAGAGCGAAAGAGTGGATCGGTCAAGGTACCTCGGAACAGATGGAACTGGGTTCGCAGGGAGTCATGGTCCATCTTGAGAATGGTCAGACCGTCGAGCTCTGCAGAATGGGATGAAGTAGCGTTCAAACTCAAATACAGTTCAGGCAAGTGTACCTCCGAGCAGTGGGTTCCTCACTGACCCTGCGTCAGCGCTCTTGCGAATGCCGAAACCGTGCGAGAACGACATCGTGTCGTGTGTGCCTGTGTGCGTTTAGAAGAGGCTTGTGTGTGCGGTCTTGTTACACTCGCTCCTCTGTTGTACCAACAGAATACGTCTCAGCACTCTTCTTCTCGACCGAAAGTGTCTGGCCTGTCAGTGTCCCTGTCAAAACCTCCAATGGGTCAGGAAGAGCATTCTATGCGGGTGGAGTAGATAGGAGATAGTACAGCGATTTGGCGGAAAGCTCACCTGCATTCTGCCAGGCCCGCTCTGACCTTGCGTTGGATCCTGTTGAGGCTTGATACCAACTGACACCCACTTCCTGACATGTCAATGCGCAAGAAGACAAAACGCGAGGAAGAGGGGAGGTACCACTTCATCAGGATCAGGGTGATGAAGATCAATAGAGAATGAATAAGGGGTTTAGTAATCACTCAATATGTACATCCGCGGTGTAGTCGCTTTACATGAATGGATGACTCCTCGTCCTGCTCGCATAAACTGTAGGCATAGCTCGTCGGTACTGAAAGCGGGCAGCAGGAGGCGGTCTGGGATCGGCGCTTAGTCAAAGCTGGCGGCACCGGTCTGGGGCTGCTCTGGGGTCTTGCTTTGGGAGAGTTCGTCCTCAGAACCAAGATCGACCTTGTCGGCGTAGGAAGGCACGGAGGGCCGGAAGTCGCGGGGAGCCTCCAGCTCTACAGTGAGCTCGCCGTCGTTCCACCAGCCATGGATGATGTCGCCGTCCTTGCTCACATACGTTCCCTTTCCGTGGGACTTGCCGTTCTTGCACTCTCCCTCATACCAGCTTCCTGATGACCACATGTACTTGCCATACCCCTCTTGGCTGCCCTGATGGAAGTCACCTTCATAACTCTCGCCCTGGATTGGCACGTTCGTAAGCACAGGTTGCTGTGATAGCTGGTGGATCCATGCGTACCTCAGGCCACGTGAACTTCCCCTTGCCGTGCTTCTTTCCATGGCGCCACTCTCCCTCGTACTTGCTGCCGTCCTTCCAGTAATAAACACCTAATAAGGTTGAGTTGTGAGGCTCATGCAAGCTGTGAGCTGTGAAGCTGGCGTAACGCACCGATTCCGTTTTGCTTGCCATTTCTGTACTCTCCCTCGTACTTGTCGCCAAAGCTCCACACGAATGTACCCTTGCCACATGCTTTACCGTCCTTCCAGTCGCCATCATATACAGAACCACTGCGGTCCTCGTCAATTCAGTGCTCTGGTACGATTCATGGCGAAGTGATGAAGCATACCTTGGCCAGGTCTTCTTTCCCTTCCCGTGAGCTTTGTTGAGCTTCCATTCGCCTTCATGCTTGGTCCCATTGCCAAGAGTGAGGGTACCACGGCCGTGCTTCATATCCTCCTTCCACTCACCACTGTATTTGCATTCTCGGCCGCGTTCGTCATACCAGATGTAGGTGCCCTGGCCTTCCTTCTTTCCATTTCGCCACTCACCTGTGCAAGAAAAAGGGTTCGTCAGCTGTTGAGGGGCCATCAGGCAGTTCCAGCGGGCCGTACCTTCGTACTTGCGGCCGTCCGACCAACTCATCGTTCCTGTTCCGTGATACTTGCCCCGCTTCCAATCGCCAACGTAAAGCCTTCCCTGTTGTCGAGTGGGTAAGTCACTTCGTTCATCGTAACTCATGACATCAAAGAGGCGTACGTCAGGCCAGGTATATGTGCCCTCTCCGTGATACTTGCCGTTTCTCCATTCACCCTCGTACTTTCTTCCCTGCGTTGGACGGCACAATCAGGACTCTGTGCAACTGAGCTAAAACCTGAAGCAAACGTACATCCGCCCATATGTACACGCCCTGTCCGTGTCCTTTGTCGTTGCGCCACTCTCCCTTGTAGACATTACCCACGCTCCAGGTGTAGGTCCCTTCGCCGTGGAACTTTCCGTCCTTGCATTCGCCTTCATATCGGTCGCCGCGAGCGTGAATCATCACTCCTCGGCCGTGCGCTTGTCCGTCCTTCCATTTGCCTTCGTATCTGATCAATGGACACACAAGTCACACACATGCACACTTGTCGTCAGCTCTCATCACTCTCGACTTGAAAGACCGAACAAGCACTGACTCTCCTGTCAACAGTCATTTGCAATCAACCAAACCGGTGAAGAATGCGCACCGGGTGCCGTCCTTCCACACCATCACTCCGCGCCCGTGCGGCTT
>CDEZ01023537.1:19924-48448 GCA_000826365.1 Acanthamoeba royreba
CGGACCTTGCCTTTGTACGTGCGGCCGTCGGGCATCTGAAGCAGCATCTCGTTCTCCATCTTTTTGACTCCGAGGTCTGTCTGTAAAGGATCTCGCTCGTACAGATGTGTGTGGAAAGGAGTGGTCGTGCGAGTGTGCGTGTGTGCTATTGTGTCTAGAGATATAGAGACAGGTGTGTGCGTGTAGAGACAGGAGGTACCACCCTTCACACCAGAGGCTGAGTCGGTCTTGTAAAGTAGAAGATCGAATCGAGTTCCGGAACAGGGTCGGTTTTGATGTAGATTGATAGATGGAGAACAAGAGAGTAGAAGCAAAGATGAAAGAAAAAGATCAGAAGTCGTTCAAGTCGGAAGAAGAAGAAGAAGTAGAAGAAGTAGAGGAAGAAAACGGAAACACGTGTAGAGTAGTGTAGAGAAAGATTTGTAGAGAAGGGATTTGTGTAGAGAGAGAGTAGAGAAAAGTAAGAGAGTGAGCAAGGTTCAAAAAAACAAATGGAAAGAGAGAATGGGCTCTCACCTAAGTAGATGGCTTCCCACGAAACGAGATGAAGCAACGTGGTAGGTAGGGCGACGCGTAGGGGCCAGGACAGGGGCAGAGAGGAAGGTCAGGCCTTCTTCTTGCGGAAAATCGGCAGAGAAGTGAGCCAATCGGGCTGCTGGTCAGGTTTTGGCGCCTTTTCCGTAACGTGGAAGCGGCGGAAGGATGTCAGGAAATTGGCGGAAATCTGCCTAGGCATAAGATCCCCTGTAAACAAGTTGAACTACACGTAAAGTACTTTAGGTACGGCCACTGCTCAACGTGTAGGCCAAGTAGACACAAAGATACTGAAACTTCCATGATCCTGTAGTGCTGCTCATCCCCCATAAACTTATCTATGTGTGGATCAACCAATTATCCCTTGGAGCAATTTTAATTTGAAAAAGAAGAGGAAATGCTTGAAGCAATGATTCAAGAAATTGATTTTCTTTTAGTAGTACTTTATTTTTTTTTTCCTTTCTCCATCATTTTCGAGGAACGGGTCCATCTTCCTCGCTTTGTGTGCTTCTCCGAGATCAGTGGAGTGTCATCCAATTCATCCATTCGTTAAGATTAATTTTCCTATCTCATCTCCGCCCGCATCATGAGGCGATTCCGGTCGCCATCGACGGTGCGGCTCGGAAGTGGGCAGCAGCACATCCGTAATGGATGGGCGAGGAGCAACCCTCCCTCCGGCACCCTCGTGACGACCTGGGCTTGGTCTTCTTCTTCGTCGTCCTCCTCATCATCGTCATCAGTGTCGTCCATCTTCTGCTCGTTAACTTCGGGTCGTCCGCTCTTGGGTTCGTCAGTGGCGTGGCGTCGGACGAGTGCGGTGGCGGCGACCGACTCTGGTCGGGGCAAGTGCCGCCGAGCGCGGCCCGCGCATCGGAGCTATGGTACGTGCGAACTGCCAGCATGACTCTACACTCTTACCTCTCTCTGCGTTCGTGATTCCATGTGCGAGGCGAGACGCCGAGTAGAGCTGATGAATGCGGATGAAGATGTTTGGTGAACGCTGATGATGAATGAAGACTGATGATGGTGAGTGAATGGATGTGATGTATATGCACGTTTATCTAGCGACGGCACAGGAAATGTACTCCAAGGACCTGTACAGCATTCTTGGCATCTCAGCCACCGCTACGCAAGACGAGATCAAGACTGCATTCTACAAGGTGAGCTCGTGGAGGACATCAGCACTCGAGCGAGTGCACACTGACACTCACTGAACGCCAAACACTTTTCTTTATGGTGAACAGAAAGCCAAGGAGTATCATCCGGACATGAACAAGGAGAATCCAGGTGCACAAAAGAAGTTTGTTGAGGCAACCAGCGCTTATGAAGTGCGTACCACAGTGATGATGAGCAGCACCCACATCTTGTGCTGGGGATGCTTCTCATCTCGCACCTCTATTCCACGCAATCATGAACTTAGCGAACTGACTTTCATTCATGGGTTTCATCAGATTTTGAAGGATTCAAGAAAGAGACAGGAGTACGATGGGATTCGGCGAACACGCACAAGGTACATTCATTCACATACTCGCCATTGTTGATCAACCTCGTGTGCAAACGCTGAATCCCTTGAACGTTCAGCTCGTCGTACACTTCGTACACGCACAGCCAGACGAGCTGGGGCCCAGGTACGGGCGGCTACAGCTATGGCAGTTCTGGAGCTCGCGCGGGAGGGCGCGGCACAGACGACTACGCGTACGGGATGGGTCACGAGGACTTCACACGGTGGTACCAACAGAGGAGCGACATATTCGAGGAGTTCGAGCGCATGTTCAGAGAAGTACGGATCACTTCCATCTCTTTCTATACTCTCCTTCTCCATCTTCTTTCTTTCCGCTTGATTCTCCTTTGGTTTACTCCGATCGTTTGCTCTCGTCCCTCTTCTGTGCTTTCTTCTCCTCGTCTTCTAGATAGCGGACAAGATGAGCAGGAATATGAGGAACAAGTGGTATAGAATGTACGAACACGGGGAGATCGAGTTCGAGGACGTCTACGACTTGTATGAACATACACGAAGGGCGGAGCAGAAGGCCAAGAAGAAAGCGATGCGGCGACGCGAGAAGCGCCAAGCGAAGAAGGCGCAGGCGAAGAGCGAGCGATTGGCCGAAGAAGAAGGAGAAGTAAGATCAGAGAATGCTTCATCAGCTGATGCGAATGGAGCTACAAAACGAAGGAGAACCCGAAGAAGAGGAACGAAGAGCGCTGGAAGTGAGTTCTCTGGGGAAACGTCAGGCGCAGAGACAGGACAAAGGAGCAGACGGTACAAGAAGCGAACACAGAAGAGAGACTATGCATGGGGCAGGATGAGATACGCCGAAAACGGAAGACAGAAGCAAGCCAGCGAAGAGAAGAAGAAGCAGCAGCAGCAGCAGCAAGAGAGACCAAGTTCGCGGGAACGTACACGTAAGAGCGACAAGAAGTCGCGGGAGGAGAAGGAAGCCGATGTTGCTCAGCGGAAGGAGAGACGGTGGCAGAAGAAGAAGGAGCAGATACGAAGACGATGGCAGAACTTCGATGCTGAGATTATCTTCTTCTAGGATGCGGACTACGGTGAAGGCGTGACGAGAGTGCCGGCATCCGAATAAACCTTCGGATGAACCAGCTTCATCACCACTCTTGTCACCTCTATTTCCATCTCCACCATCGTCTTCCTCATCACTCCATCTAGTCTTTCCCTCTCTAACTCATTTCCCTCATCGTACGTGATGGATTTCGCCTAACTGTTTTACACATCACTCCTATATCAGGAAACCGAGAGGATGAAGAAGCAGGGCGTGCAATGGGAGATCCATTCGACTCCGTTCGGTACGGTCTACACCTACAGGGGTGGCGCGAGCAAGAGTACGTATCAGAGTGTTCCTTTCTGCCGATTGTGATCGCCATTCATTCATTCTTTCTTGATTAACTCGTTCTTCTTCTGGGTGCAGAGAACTTCGGTGGCAGCTCGGGTCCCGACTTTCCCTCCTTCTCGGGCTCGCTCTTCGGCTCTGCCATCCGCATGTTAGCCAATGCTCTCAGCGGCAATCAGTTCGTTCCTGGCGCTGACGACGCCAACGCTGCATCCGCGACACAGGGCCTCAAGCGCGGCGCGGCGGGAGATATACCTCTGCTGCCCCGTCTCTTCACTGCTGAGGAGGCCGTCCCGCTGACCCTCGACAGTCTCTTCGCTTCTGGGTCGCAGCGGCAGCAGCGGCTGACGTGGGACTTGGAGGATGCCACTCCCGGCGTACGGGACAGTCGCTACCTTGGCCGACTTGATCAGCACGGCGTGGACGACCTTAGCTCCGGAATCAAGTTCCACAATGTCTATGGAAACACTGTCACAAAGGCCACAAGGACATGGATCCTCGACCAGGAGCACAAGGAGAACGACTTGCCTCTCCACAAGCAGGGTCGGGGACAGGTCATCACGCTCACTCATGGCCGCACGCAGGCAACGCTGGCCAAAGTGATCGAGTTTGCGCCGTGGAACTACAAATCACCGATCACGCGATGGTTGAATGCCTTCTACACTTCGTTCGTCATCTTCAACGAGCGCAACGAGGAGCAGGTCCTCGTTCGGCGCTACGGCGTGCCGCATCTGTTCTGCCACTACCGCGGGGTGGACACGCAAGGTCAGCGCGCCGTCGATTTCCGTCTCCCCTTCGGTCTTGTGCGATGGAAGACACGATGGAACTTTGATGTGGTTCCTCCCTCTGATGAGAACGCATCGACGAAGAAGAGCGGCCGAGTCAATGCGCTCGTGTATCCGATCATGGCGGCCTTCCACTCCATCGACACTCAGCGACCTTCCCTCTTCAAACGCATCTTCGGATGATAGCGCCTTGGAATCAATACAGAAAACGATGACTTCACTACCCTTCTTCTGGTTCGTTGCTGCGTGAACGAGACCCGGTGACCTACAGCTGGTGTTCCCCAAGGGGAACGAGAATCGAGTTCACGCAGGAGCGGCATGCCACCGGCCATCATTGATAAAGACTAAGTGTGGGTACGCTTCACTCATCCACTTACAATGCCCACAGTGCTCGCTGCGGGTGCTGTGTAGTGTCATTGCCCTAGAGATCAATCGTCAACGCACGCATTCAGCACTTACAGGCGTCAGTTCCAGGCCATGAGCCAAGGTCGGTTGACGTGTCCTGCGCTCGAAGAGGCATCGCCCAGCCACAGGGATCCAGAGTACGTGCCCGTGTCCGGCGCCGATTGGGACACCTGCACCACAACGCCCAGATCGTTGTAGCCGTTGGTCGCATTCCAGGTCCCAGTATTGGCCAGCCTTATCGAATAGGAGGGACTTTGGGCTGCCTCTGCGGGTGATGAGGCCATCAAAGCATCGGCGAAGAGCAGGCCGAGCGTGTAGTTGCCTGTTCAACATGTAGGCGCCATGCCAAAGACATTGAGCAAACAGGACAACGGTTCTGAAATGGTTGATGAGGACACTGTTGTACCTTGAGCCACATTGGCACCCACGCCGAGGGAGTAGGCGAGGGTGAAGGGCGACTTCTCGGGCTGCCAAAAGCGCGGATCATCTGGGAGTTCAGCAGCGTAGACGGAACTATTGTCGCAGGTTCAGGTCAAGGTAAGAGGACAAGGCAAAGAGCGGAGTCATCATCAGGGTACCTGTTGGCGATGAGTAGGAGGTAGACTCCGACCTGGTGCAGCGGCGGAGCGAAACCTGCATTCTCGATTACGAGCGAGACAGAGAACTGATGTCCTACAAGTGGATGACCGATCAGAGGCCACACAGCACTCTTCAGAGATGTAAGCGGAAGGACATGTGTGTATGTACCAGGTCTGACGGCATCAGTGTAGTTGTGCTGGACTGAGGGAGACAGAAGAAGGCGGTATCCGAGACGGTTAGTGATATCGCCATAACATCCCCCAATCTTCCACTCCTTGATGACATCGGGATGATAGTCGAGATTGAGATACCTCCAATGGAATCCTGGTTCGTGGCAGGCCAGCCATCAACGAATCAATCAAAACGTCTTACTGCTGAGGAGCATCCATGTGACGTACGAGCAAGCTCATCCATAGCAGCTCCTCCAGTAGCTGAATAACACGTCGCTCGCGTGCCGTTGGCGCACGTCTCCCCGCCCATACTTGTATACAGAGTTTCTGTAATAAGTCGAGTCAGTGACAAGGTCATTAACTTGTTATCTGAGGTCTTTGGCGTGCCGTTTCCAAGATAGGGATAGTCAAAGCTCTTGTCAATGTAGGTACCCTCGTCAGTGTCTGATGCGAGGAAGCAGTCGTTGTGGAACCCTGCACAGAAGAAGAACAACAACGTAAGATCTATCGGGCACAGAGATCAGAGAATCCTTCTAATATCCGTACCCACGCGAGACACAGAGGACCCAGAATAGGCCTCCTCGCGGGTGAGGGTAGTTCGACGATTGAAGAGCTCATACTTGTAGTAAGGTGTGCGGATGGCGATAGGAGTGGAGCTGGACGTGGCGGCCACCAGCTTGTCGAGCAGCTGCTTCCTCTCTGGGTTCTGTATTCAAGGACATGTAAGAATGATGAATGCTGGGGACATCAGGAAAGCTGGCAGCCTATTGGCCTAGCCTCCACTTTGACGTACGTCCGAGGCTCCCACGCCGCCGTAGTAGTCGGTGTAGTACCATTCGCCCCAGGTGCCGATGAATCCCGCCTGCAAGGTGAAGATCACGTCGGCATTGGCCTGGTGTAGAGAGAAGGGAAATCGTTTGTACGTGAGAAAGAAGACATCCACCTGAGACACGAGCAATAACAGAGGTGTGGTTGGCCTGCCTTGAGGATCGGAGAAAGTTGATCGATGTGACTCGAGCTCACATTGAGCGGAGCGTCATTGTACGGCCCATTCGGGTTAGTGAGGGTGCTGGTGTAGGCAAAGCGAAGAATGACCTTCATCCCTGCTTGGCGAATGGTTGCGAGATCCTGAGACAGCGTGTTCAGGAATTCCTGTGTCAACGGATCCCTGAGAAGCATCAGTTAGCAACCCGTTCATCCGCCTTGACTTATCCACATTCCGTGAGATTCAAGCCCTCCTGATGAGTGCCCGTCACGCAACACTTGAGAATAGCGGTACCCCTTGTTGAAGTGAAGTGTAGCATTGCCTACCAGCACGTAGAAGCGCAGCACAAGCGATCGCCGAGGCGAAGCGTCGCGGTAACTTGCCAGGTCTGCCGGTGCCGGCACAATCGGAGTTAAAATTGTCGGGTGAGCAAACCCTCACACGTGATATGTGTCGACGACATGTTGGTGTGCCAGAGAGGCGGTTCTTTCACGCACCGTCTACTGTCAAGGGACTGCCTCCGGGTACCTGCATCTCCGAGTCCAGGTACCATCCTCGTCCCGGGTTCAGAAGGTCTTCCGACGACTCCGTGAAGGTCACGCTCGCTCCAAGGCAGCCTGAAGACAAGACAACAAAAGAAGACAAAGACGAAGAAGGTGAGGTAAGAACGGGGACTTAAGGGGAAGGCGAGACGCAACCATCAACCAGGCTCAATGCCACGAACACAGCGACGAAGAGGCCCAGCAGCCACGAGCGAGCCCTTCTCCCCGACCTCAGCGTCATCATTGTCGTGTGCACAAGTATAAGACTAAATTCCTGGATTGTTGCTTCAGTAGAGGTCCCTCTTGTGATGATTGGCTCGCCTTTACCTCCGACACCAGCCGGTTGCCTCGACTGTACCCTAAGCCATAAAACCCACGGACCACCTTCATCAAGGTGGTTGGCTGAAGTCTGTTTATATGTCCTGAAGTCTGTTAATATGTCCTGTTATCGGGACGGTGATGATTGCGGCGAAGGTGAAGCAGATCACGCCATGATGGGAGGGCGAAAGTCCCCGATCCGTGGACAGCTGCCTGCATGCACTGTCTTCCCCCGTCAGGCCAGGACCAAGCTGGGTTGGCAATCATCCAGAAGAACCGGATAGGCAGACGAATGTCGTTTTTATGAGCCCCCCAACCCAGCCGGTTACCCGGCTGGTTACCCTGCGTTCGACACAAAAATCTCAAATATGCGCTCAGAATTCCATGACGGTACATTCTTGAGATAGTTTCCATTCTTGGAAGTGGCCGAGAGGTCCTACCGGAGGCAACTGGTGGGATTTCGTTTTGGACCACAGGGCTGGGCCGCAATCCAATCGAGTGTTACTCTGCGTAGCCTGCGAGACGTTAAAAGGGACTACAGCTTCCTCACCGACCAGACCGAAGAGATCAAAGAATTCATCAAGCAGCACAAGGTCAAGACATTGAATGCTTGATTCTCTTATGTGATGATTCTAACAGAAATGCAACAGAGTGAGGACGAGGAGCGCCTGCTGAAGGAGCTGAACGACATGCGTGTACACAAAGTAGTAGCTGAGCATTGGGCAACTCCTGCTTACTTCATAGTACCCATTTTGTAGAGGGAACTTGCGGAAGCCAAGGAAGAAGCGCAGGCCGCCAACACCAGAGCGAACAAGGCTATTGAAGACAAGGAAGAAGCGCAAGCTGCCAAAGTAGAAGCGCACCTGGCCAAGGAAGAAGCGGAGGTGGCAAAGGCCAGAGCAGGCCAGGCCATCTAGGCTGTCACAATCGAATGTGAGTACGTTCGCTCGTGCATGGCTACGCTTGAGCTGATCACGATAAGCAAGGTATGCACGCGACCAAAGACTCTTGATCTCCTTGGAGGTCTCTACCTTCCCTCTGTCTAGTGAGCTTGTCATCCACAAATTGTGTTACCCCACTTCTTTGTGCACTTTGTCGTTCAAGGATGTGTGTCAAGGATAGCATAGCATACACGTAACAGAGGAAGATGAAGGTTTGTCAGCCCTTCATTCTTGCTGCCCGCAAGAGCACATTGGCTGTGGTGTGGTCGAAGCAGAACTGCACGAGGAGGAACAGGAACGACGCTCAGAGCGTGTGTTATTGATTGCTGACGTTCAACCTCCGACAACAGCGGTTGTCTCGACTGACTCAGCTAAGTCGTGGATTCCTTCACAAAGTATGGTCGAGATGTACGTCCTATTATCATGACAAACTGCGTGCCGTCTTCCTCCTTCAGGCCAGGAAGATGCGCAGAAGAACGGGAGATGGCACACTAATGTTGTTCTCCACAAGGTTCAAGATATCGTAATTGAAATTATTTGAAATCGTCAAAAAAGAGTTGACTGCCTCACCTTCAGAGGTTCGTGAGAGCTTCAGCACCAGTGGAGGTGATCAAGACAGTGTGTTCGGTCTGCGCGCTCCAGCTACCGTCGAGCGTGCTGACTGTCCAGTTGTCCGACCACACGGAAAGGGTTGGTTCATTTTCCACGAATATCGGCTCTAGAGCGGATTGATGGGATGTTCATCATCAACACAAGCTAAAGAAAGAAACAGGATCTACTGCAATCCAGTACCGATGGTGAAGGTCATCCCTGGTTGGAGTTTGACGCTCAGTTCGTTGCTTAAGCACTGGAAGTTAAGGTACTGCCTTGATCTCCAATCAAGATAGGCAGTAAAGTGGAGGTGGTGAAAAGGATATGAAAGTGTAGTACGGGAGGAAAGTCGTGAAAGATGCTGCCGATGCCGTGGCCCGCGGCCTCAGCAAGCACAGAGAAGCCAGCTCGCTCAGCATAGTCCCTATTGAGATTCCAAAACTCATGTGAGCTTTTGCTCGTGAGCCCTTCATATGAGAGGAGATAAATGTCCGCACGTTACAAACGAACCGATGAATCGCAGGTCCATTCCTGGTCGCAGTTGCTTGATTACTCGGGCAACGCATTCCTCGTTCTCCTGCAGGACCAAATACATCGTTCGATCAGGTTTATCACTGTTACTCCCATTGTGAAAAACATGCCTTGACGAGACGTCGCGCATTGGGATCAACGTTTCCAACAAGGAAGGTGCGCGAACAGTCACCGTGATAGCCATCTAGGTACACCGTCACGTCTATATTCACGATGTCCCCGTCCTCCAGCGGCCGATCATCAGGTATCCCGTGCAGCAGCACCTCGTTCACCGATGTGCACACTGACTTGGGGAACCTGTTTCCCATCGGCCTAGCCTCCCACCGCCCACCAGACAGATCAGTTCTGCAACTGCACCTGCAAACCACAGTGCTCACTGGTACCCTGGGTAGGCGAGCGGTGATGGATACGCGCCTGCCGCTACAATGGCCTCGTGCGCTGCAGCATCGATGGCATTCGTGGTCACGCCTGATCATCCGGATAAGGAATTACGTAATTCAACATTCAGCCACGTCTTCAAAGAGATTTACAAACAATTAAATAATTTCAAAAGAACGAAATCAACATTTTAAACATAAAATGAAACGAAATATATAAATAAAATGAAAATACGAAAAAGGAAAGGGAGAGGGCAGCGCACCAGGCCGAGCGAAGGAGCCCGCCTGCTCCAGCACGCGGCGGGCGAGGCGGCACGAGGCGCGCATCTTGGCGATGGCCGTCTCGTCCTTGATGTCGACAACCTGGGGCTGGCCCGGCGCCCAGCTCGCCAGACCACCGCCCGACACGGCGGCAGCCGCCCGCTCGTCGTTGTCCACGGCGTAGGGCGGCCGCGGGATGTGTGGTGGCACCGGTCGGCGGCCGCGGTCGGCGGCCGCCAGATGAGTAGCCACCACGGGGGCCTTCCCAGCGCGTGGGCCGTTCTTCTTGTCGGCGTTGGGTGCCTGCCGAGCGGCCACCGTCGAGTAGCGGCTGCCGCGCGATGGCATGCCCCTACTGTGGCACAGTTTGCCACTGGCGGCCGGCGGCGACACCGCCCACACGGAGTGGCCACGCAGCTGTGCATGACGCCATGCCGGACGCATTTTCGAGAATTTTTGAACATTCTGAAAAGAGAGAAACACAACTTGGTTTGAATTTAGGCAAATTCCAAGAGTCACTCCGAGGTTACTAAGGTTGCCTGGTTACCCACAAGGTGGTACTGTAGTTCAAACCAGGTGCTCGGGTGCATGCCGAGCTCCAAAACAGGAAAGGGAATCCCACTTGCCAGATCTGGCTCTCGTGACAAGAACAGCTCTATTTTAAACTCAATTCAGCAGCATGTACACGCTGGAGCGCTTGATAGGAGGGGATATAACCGACGCATCATCGGCGGTTTCCCCATCCACCGGGCGTGTGATGCAGCAGTTGCCGCTTGGCCCAACACTCCGGTCGTGTTGGACCGGTGTGGTCAGTGTAACTTTCCTTTGGGTCCGTCGATGCGAAATGCCACAGCGATTACATAACCTTTAGGTACAGGCGAGAAGAGTGAGAAGATCATCTTCAAGATACTCCAAAGGATCCATCCACGTACGTTGAGGGACCAGCAGGCCCTGATCGCCACTGGCTCGTCACGTTGGTGTGGCACTGGGTGCAGAACTTGGCGAATCGTCGTTTGGCGCGCTTGGCCTTCGGTCGAGTGACTCCGGCGTTTGGTATCGATCCCGTACGTACCGACCTTTGTTCACCTTTCACGGGCATTGAATTTGACTCGGGGGAAGAAGAAGACGTTGATGTAGATTGGGCCAAGGTGACTCGGGACAGGGGAGGTGTTGCTTCTTCGGAGAGTGTTGATGAGGCGATATTCGTGGAATGACGACGAGTTGTGGCAGGAGATGCTGGCGGCGATTGTTGAGGAGGTGGGGTCGGGGGAGTTCGGCCAGACCAACGAGAGTAATCGACGATGCCAGCAAGGACTTGAAGGTGTCGGCACTCTACAGGGGTGAGGGGCCGGCCACTGGCCAGCTTCTGATCGAGCCAGAACAGGTAGTTCATTGACCTGCTCGTCTGCATCCAAGGGCGACGGTCAGACACATCATCCTCATCAGTTACCCGATAGATTGACGCATCAAGAAGAACGAAAAACGAACGAATCCAAAAGATCGAAAACGAAGGTACCTCACTTTCGCCCCACATCGAGTCTGTGGGTGGGTAAGATCGGTGGATTGTGTGCTCCATGGCACTAGATACTGGAGTACGGTAGGGCGTGTGGAGGTAAATGGTGGCGAGACCTTTGTGGTGGGTGAGGAAAACGACGGACAATATGATTCTTGACTTACAGGAGTTATTCCTCGATAGTGGTGGGGCAGGTCGCTTTATGAAAGGGGCGCATCAGAGCCACCATCACACTTGAAATTCACATCTGCAGAAGAGGTAAGGTGTCTGAGCACACCTCACAACTCAACCTGGAACCTATCGCCTAATTCTCACGCAACGGTCAGAGGAAAGGACTGGGGCAATGCTCAGTAACGGTAAATGCGAGGTGCTCCATTGAGGATACCTCGCCACTCCATACAAAGAAAAGGCTCGCACGTGTTCTGGACGAGCAGACACACAATCAGACTTTTCCCAAGTGTCACAACCCGGCAGACAGTGATATGTTCAACTGTGCTGACACCCAAAATGGACCTCAGGATCCAACTCAGCATTTCCAATGATTCTCGTCTTGCAATTTGCTGCATGCTGCCCAGCAGTCTCGCTCCTCGTATGCTCACTGGTCACTGTTTATGTGTGAACCTGTGCGTCTTTGCAACTGACACAAAATAGTGATTCCTATGCGGCACGTGGTAGGGATATATTTTTCTTTCTCCGGACCTAGCAATTTCCCAAATCGTTTCAAACGACAAAATTTCATTCTGGAATTCGTCTGGACAAGATTTAAACGCGTTTGAAAAAATAGAGGACAAGATGAGCAACCAGCAGGGTATCCAGGATTTCTACTTTGTCGCGGACAGAATAGACGTCGTCCCCGACCTCAAGGTAGAGCCTTGGTGCCATTCGGGATATTTTTTTAATCAAGAAAAAGAAAAAGGTTTCTGATTTTTCTTTTTTATTTACATTGTAAATCGATTGTGGTAGCAACGAGCACAGCAGTATGAGAAAAACATCAAGGACGCCAATCAAAAGCACATAGGGCAGGTGCTGGGAATTCGCTACACGCGCATCACCAAGGACTCGGTGGTACCGTTTTCCAAAACCAGAATAATAATTATAAAAATATAAATTATTTTAAAATTATTTTAATTTTCTTGATTATTTTTCTATTCGTAGGAAGCAACAATGCCCGTGACGGAGAGGCACCACCAGGTCATCGGTCTCCTCCATGGCGGCGTCAACGCAGTCCTCGTGCGTCACCTTCTTCCTTCTGGGCCAGAGCTAGGCGTCAATGAACACTGACCTCGTGGATGTGTGCTTGTGCATCAGGCCGAAGATGTTGCAAGCACGGCAGCATCGTTGCATGTGGCCGACATGTCGAAACAGTTTGTGGTGGGCAGTTCGATCACTGCGAACCACATACGCTCCGTGACGAGGTAATGGCCCCATTCACTTTGCTCAAAGACTTGATCAAGTTTGATGACTGGGCTCATGTGTTACTCGATCATCTGCCCCAGTGGTTTCGTGACAGCAACGGCGACTCTGCAGCACAAAGGGAGGAGACAGCAGGTGTGGCAGGTCACCATCCGCAATGAGAAGGGAGAGGTGGCGTGCGTATCCTACTGCACCCTCGTTGTTCTTGATCGTAAGAGCGTCATCGGCTCTGCTTCGAGGCAGAGCATCTCTATCCACCATCAACAGCATCAAAGCAATAAGGCCAAGCTCTGACATCCTGCCCATCAGTACCGTTGAGCATGTTGTACATATTTTTGGAATTTAAATGATGTAATTGTGAATTAGCTGCGCATAGTTGAGATTATTGTGAGATTGTACAGAGCAGCCAGCCAGAAAGAGGAAGATGCTGAAGCGCTTGGGTCCTGCCGTGCGGGCCTCGCCTGTGCCGCTGTCGTCACGGCGGCTGCTTCGCCCCGGCCTGTCGGCCATCGCAGCGTGGCGGCCTCCCACCTCCTCTTCACCAAAGCGGCTGGTGGGTCTCGTCCCAGCTGCTGCCAGCCATGTGGGGCCTGCGCCACTGCCCAGGGTGCTGAGTGTGCGGTAAAACCTCGTCCACGTTTCTCTATTCTCCCTTTATTTTATTTATTTCCAAAATAAAATATCGAAGATAAATAAATAATTAATTCACTTTGAAAGGTAGGATTAAAAATGATGTATGTGTGTGCAGAGGAACAGCCGTTATGATAGGGACTTGTCGTAGCGGCCGTCCTGTAACTACAGTTCAGAGGTGAGCACCCCGTCCTGTTCCTCCACCACATTCACCTGAGGAGATGATTCCTTCATCGCTAACGCACATGATGGGGTGATGGATGGGACACGACGCTAGGGCTGGACTCAGTACGCAGCCGCCGCGGCCACGGCTCGGACCAGAACAGTATCAACTTCGAAAGAGGAATCCCGTACTGATTACCCCTAGCTCTTTCGATTGATGATCAATGGGGATTGATTGCTCATCACATCTTGTTTGAATGTGTGCTGCCGTTTTGCTTCAGAACGCTGCTACGGACCTTCCTTCTTCGCCTCCCGCAGAGATACCCATGCCCATGTCGAAGTTCAATCAGTTCCTTCTCTACATCGGCGCCGCCGCTTCATTCTTTGTACATCCGCATTCTGCCTACGGTGTCTCATAGAAAGTTCACAGTATTGATCGCGATCTCTTTTGGCAGCTTCTACCAACAGTTGTCCTTATCCAACGTGAAGACGAGGTCCGTGCGCTGCTTGGCCTTCCTAAACGCTCAATCTCTGCTCCCCAACCCGCAACAGAACAGCAGCATGTCCCAGGTACGTTGGTGCACTTGCAGCAGCCGAACTTGGTGCTGGCAATCGATGACCTGTCTGTACTAGTGGAACCGTCTGTCGTCTCCGCTCCTCAGGAGCCACAAGCGAACCCAGAGGTCACGACGGCCGTCGTGCACACCAACACTGTGAACCCATTCATCTACACTTGGCACCTTTCATTTTACGAAAAGGCCAAGGTATCTCTTTCTACTTGGATTGTTGTGACAAAGAGAAGACTCATCACAACTTTGCTGCAGCTGATGTTTGGGGCTTTCATATTGGTGCCCATCCGGGTGACGCTCCTCTTCCCCGCGTTAGTCATGACCTTCCTGTTGGCCAAGTTATCAGTGGTCGGTCTCCGTAGACCCAGTATGGACAACCCGCCTGAGACACCGAATAGTCACGCTAACTGATAATGTACAGCGTACGAGCAGGTAGTGGATGGACAAACAAGAGTTGTTGTCGATAACAATGCAAGGGAACCCATGCCGGCATGGAGACGAATCCTCTTCCTCAACCCGTGCCGCTTGCTCGTGCGCTACATCATGTTTGTGATGGGATTCTACTCCATCAAAGTCACAGGTAAGAAGCCTGACCACATACAAATACTGCTTTTGCTTACGAAAGAATGACAGGCAAACCGGCAAGTCGCGATGAAGCGCCCATTGTTGTGGCCAATCATGTTTCGTTTGTTGATCCCTTTTACCTATTC
This sequence comes from Acanthamoeba royreba, assembly GCA_000826365.1. Lineage (NCBI taxonomy): Eukaryota > Discosea > Longamoebia > Acanthamoebidae > Acanthamoeba > Acanthamoeba royreba. The sequence continues at coordinate 34,790 of CDEZ01023537.1, forward strand.
ATCGCTTATCTGCCTGCATTTGTGGCCAAGATGGACGTCGTGGTACGTTTGGCTCTTCGACTTCGGGTTGCGGAACTGTCATCTGCTTAATTGAGCTTCTTTCTATCCGTTACTGGTCTCCTCTAGGATCTTCCGGTGGTCGGCACCGTAGCTACAGCCTTGCAGTGTCTATTAGTTGATCGTCAATCCATCACTTCTCGCAGAGACACTCTTGACTTAGTATGAGCGTCTCGCTTTGAATATGGCCAGTAGATTCCTCATTCTGAATATCAGATCTGTAAACGAGCTACGTATAAGCGTGCCGCTGCAATCGAAGACAAGGAGGAGGACCTCCCTACAGAAGACGAGGTACTTTGCTGTACATCATTTTAGGTACATGCATTGCTGCTGACTTGGTCCATCACTTCTCACTTCTAGGGTGACAAAGAGGTCACGCACTGGACGCACCGACTCACTCCCAATGCTGTTGTGACTGGGTTCTCCCGATTGATTACCTATTTGTCAAAGCTACCGGAGGTACGGACGTGTAAGTGTCGAAGACTGCCCTGAATCTCTGATTCGTGTCCCCTGTGCTTCAGACGACGTACACTCGATGTTTCGGAGAGAGCGACTTTACACCATTGGTCATCTTCCCTGAAGGCACCACGACGAACGGCAAGGCACTTATTACCTTCCATCAAGGCGCTTTCGTACCAGGTACGAGCAGAAGTACAATATCGAGTGCATGCGATCTAATTGCCTTGCCTGGCGGAGCAGGAGTACCGTTACAGCCGGTGCTGATTCGCTATCCGAGTCGTCACTTCGATCTATCCTTCCCTGTTGGCATTTCTCTTGCTCGCTTGATGTTCGGCCTGCTTTGCCAATTCTCAAACAATCTAGAGCTTGAGTTCCTTGAGGTCTATCATCCCTCTGAGGAGGAAAAGAAGGTACACAGAATACTTCTTATGTGTATGCGATATCTTCTTGCCGAACCAACGTGCGTATTGTTGGTCGTGAAGGATCCTGCTCTCTACGCCAACAATGTGAGAGCCTTAATGGCCGAACGAATGGGAGTTGAGGCTACAGAGTATACGTGGGAGGACACTCTCCTCATGAACGAAGGTGAGCCTAACCTTACTAACCTAGAGATGACCATTATTCACAATGCTTCCCTTGTCAGCACTCGGCATGAATATGAATCTTGACCGCATCAACATCGTCGTGCAAAGTATGAAGAAGCTCTACCAAGAAATGACTATCAAGGATTTGAAGGTAACCATTTATGCATGCTCAACTGGATGCTGAAGTTTTTTATTGAATGATTGTTTGGGTACAGCAATTGCTGTGGCGCTTCCGACACATTGATAAGGATGGGGATGGATTCATTTCATATCGAGAATTCGCGCACTCGCTGCGGTAAGTCTGAAGACTTGCATCATCACATTATTCGACTCAATACTGTTCTACATTCAGTTTGCCAGAAGACTCAAAGTACACGAAGGAGCTGTTCGAGCTTCTAGACACGGATGAATCTGGCTCAATCGACTTCCGGTGCGTTCCTATCTTCCACGGATCATCAAAACTTAACGGCCAGCTCGAAACGCGGTGCAGCAAGTTTGTGATCGGCATGTCTTCGCTCAACCGCAAGGTAAACAAGCATCAGATAATCGAGCTCGCCTTTGCAGCATTTGATCGGGAAGGTGCACTTTGCTTCTCCCGAGGTTTGTTCTTCCGTGGTGTTCACTAGACGTTTTGCACTAGGGCGAGGGTACATCGAACTAGCCCAATTGAAGGAACTCTTACACGAGGTATTCCCAACCATTGCGGAGGATCAGCTTAACGAGCTGTTTCAGTCTGCCGACACCGATAAGGATGGCATGATATCTCAAGGTGATTTCATCAACTTGCCTCAGTGGACATGACCCTTTAGCCCGCTAACGTAGGAACTTGTGTGTGCCTGGTGTACAGCCGACTTTGCAAGAATCGCTGAGGAGAACCCTGGTTATCTGCAGATCATGGAGAGTGCCTCACGCAACCATCACCGCCTCGCGCGTGAGGCCACTTCGCACGCGTAAGCTTGATTGCCCATGCGCGGAAGCATTGATATCTACGCAGACCGTAAAACAAAAGCATTTCGAAACAATTACAACAGTTCGAAACATTTCCTCTTTTCGAAATTATATTTGTACATTTCAAGACAGTTTGGAAATGGCGGGAAACATTAGGAACTTGAAGAATGCGTGGAAAAGAAAGCGACTGGTCACCGTCTTCTTGTCCGCATGTGGCTGCCACTCCCGCGCATGGCAAGACAGGAATGAGGAGGTCACAAGTCCTGATGTCCACCACTACCACTACTACCGGAAGCCCACAGTCTGCACCTCTTTTTACGTTGCACACAAGTCTCTTCTGATATTCTTACTCCAGTCATCAGCAGCCATGGCATCAGCAAGCTCACCCTGGCAGAGGTTCCTGAAGGACTTCAAGATTGAGGACCTGCTTGGGTCGGCTCCAACGGAGGAACTCAAGGTGGACATGCTCAACCGCATAGCCTTCCTCAGGTACGAAGAGAATGAGGAATTGCACGAATGCTCGTCGTTTTAACTCCTATTGCTGGTTGTACACAAAACCATTAGCAAGGACGACTCAGTGAAGCACGCCATCGAGTTGCTTACCCTCAACAAGATCATTTCGGCTCCGGTGTATGACGATGAGGAGAATCGGTGCGTGTTGCCTAACCTGTGTGTTGATGCGGTGGCATGTTCCCTGACTTGAAGGATGCATTCAGGTTCATTGGTTTTGTGGATATGCTGGATCTGACCACCCTATGCGTCGAAATGCTGACAGGCGCGGTACATTTATCTGCGCTGTGATCACGGTCCGGCTAAGGTTGAATGTTCACTCACGATGTGCGTGATGGATGTTGTTGTAGAGGGGAGCACCTCTCACGGAGAGAGAACTCGACATCATGCCAGTGAGTGCTGTGATTGATCTTTCGGTACAGTTATCGGCATTTGGTGTCGCTTAGAACAACGTTGATCAAGGTCCCTCTGAATGTGGTGTATTGGTCTGTGCAGGGCCGGAATAGCTGGATGCCTCTTGATCGCTCTGCTCCCTTACAGGACCTCTTCGATGCTCTGTCGAGACCTGATCTCCACCGTGTCCCCATCACAGACATGAAAGGTATTGCATCTTTGAATACATGAGAAGAGACAATCAGAGATTGATGTTGTGGACCTCGGTTCAGAGAGACAACCAGACAAAAAAGTACTCGCTATCGTGACTCAGGCAGAGCTTGTTCGTTGGTTGTGGGTCAGGTATCAAGAACAATTCTTCTCAAAGAAAAGACGATACTCTAACGACTCCTCAGCCGTGATGCACCAGGCTTCCCGAGGGAAGCGCTCAAGATGAAGCTCAAGGATATTGAGTCGCCAGCTGTTCATGAGTTTGGAAAACAGAGAGAGCTCGTGCTCATCAATGAGAATGAGACCGCCCTGAATGCCTTCCGCAAAATCGTGGAGAAGAAGGTCAATGGACTTGGTGTCGTAAGTACTTCTATGACCCTACTGCCGCCATTCAACCCTCTAAGACTGGGTGTGTCCAGGTCTCTACGTCAGGAGAGCTTATCGGGAACATCAGCGCGACGGACTTGCGTGTGGTTGCTGTTTCCGGCTGGCAAGAGATGACCGCGCTGCTCTCCAGGCGGCTCAGAGACTTCTTGCAGTACAAGGGAAGTCTCATGCTCAACCTCGGCGAACGTGCTTCCCACCCTCAACCCATCACAGGTAGCCCTCTTCTTGAATATCATCTGCAGGCAGATATATCAAGTTCACTTACCAGATGAAACATTCATGTGGCAGTTTCACTTGATGACACGCTTGAATCGGTGCTGGAGAAGTTGGCCCAACTTCGCATCCATCGCGTGTGGGTCGTGAGCGGAGCCCAGACCGGAACCGGAGCCGCCGCCGCTGCTGAGCAAGCAGGCAAAGAAGCCAACATGCCCACCGGTTGCGTAACGATGACCGACATCATCAGAGAGCTAGCTCGCTTCAATGCCTGATCCATCTTCTTCGCCACTTGAAGCATTCTTCAAGTGTTCTTCCCAATGCCTCGATTCCACTCACAAGCTTCATCTGCTTGGACTTGAGAGGATGGCCACATACACCGTCACAACGTTCCTCTTCCCTCGCAGGAATACGACTCACACACGCGCCTGTACCACCAGAAGTGTATTGAAGAATGCGAAGCAGCACAGCAGTCACAGTGGGTCGCAGGTTCGTCGTCTGTCAGCAGAAGTCCCTGGCGGTGTCTCGCGTTGTGGGAGAACGCTCGGGCGCTTGGGTGTCCTGCTCTCAGTCGGCCTTCTTCTTCGGCCATTGATGGCGGGCTGCTGCAAAGATAACCCCTGCCATCAGGCTCTCGACCAGGAGAGTGATGGTTTCGTCGACGAGGATGATGACCGCGTGGGCAAAGCTAATGGATGGTAGCTCTTGGCACAGGCGCACACACTTGAAGAAGGTTCTGATCAGGAAGAGGATAACCACGCTGTACGGGAACCCTATCAAGAGGCCGTTCAGGTGGAACCCGCTACCAGACGCAGGGTGCCCGTGGGTTGCGCGAGGAGAGCAAACAGGAACAGGAGCATCGGCTACCGCCTCCTCTTCAGCCGCTTGCTCCCCAACCAAAGAGAGCAAGGCGCCAGAGAGACCGTCTTGTTCTACTTGTGTGTACACAAGATGACGACTCAGCACTAGGACAGAACAAAGGGGCACAAGTCTCTTGTGACTCCGTACCTGGCGTAGTGGGACCCTCGTTAGCGTCCATTTATAGGAGCGTGTAGCAGGTCGCGTCTATGGTTGACTGCAGGGTACCAAGGTTATGTGTGAATAAGCCATTGTGGTATGTGGGAACAACATGTGTGTGTAGGTGTGTACGGTATGTGTAGGCACTAGGGAGTAGAGCGTAGAGCGTGCTCAGCTGGCAGGCTGGCTTGGTAGTAGGCAAGGGATGTCTTACTTGGCGCAGGGTGAGAAGCGAATAGACATGCTTGTAGCAGCCAGCAGCCGGCCTTATGAGGCTGCTCAGAAGAGGCTCTACACGAGACGCATGAGTCCGAACCTGAAAGTACGTGTGGTATGTCGGCCTCTTGGCGCCAACTGGAACCATGCTATATCCGAGGATCAAACTTCTGACGACTTTTTACATTAAGGAATAGCCGTGCAGATGTGTGAAATATCAGCAATCTATCCGATGAAGGACGAATCCACATGTTACGACTGTGTATGGGTGCCTTGTGATAAGCAAGTGTGCGTGAGCGATGCGGCGCTTACGGCACGTCCTTGTAAATTTCATGATCTTTCCGGGATGTACAGGTGGGTTTGTCCCTCTTTCCGTCTGGTACAACAAGATACCTCTGCACGGCTACTAGGACATTCATGAGATTTCTGCAACGTCGCGTTAGAAAGCTCTGGAGTCCCTCCTCACGTGCTTAGCGAAGACGTCCGCTGCACCTACGCAGCACCACCACCCTCCACCCCAAGAAGGCACGCACATGGACCACCAGGGGGACCCCGTCCAGAAGGGAGAGGAGGGGAGCTCCGGCACCACCTCTTCCTCTTCTCACACACCACCCGATCTGACAGGGTCTTCCTCATCCCTCCTGCGACGGCGCACCAGCCGCGAATGGGGTGGCGGCGTCGATGCTGGCGGCGGCGGCGGCCGGACGACGGCAGGCGAGCCGCAGCCCGAGCAGGCGTACGCCTCTACCACCTCCTCCATAGATGTGACAGGCCCCGGGCTGATGCCGCGCGGGGGCAGGGCTTCATCGAGCGGGATGGATGCGAGTCAATGGAATTCGCGTAGAAGGACAGACATGGCCGATGTGCTCGAGCGGCGGCGGGAGGCCTTCCTGCGGGGCTCGGGTCGATCGTCTGCGTCGGTGGGGAGCGCGTGGAACGAGCTGCTCCATCTATCGCTGTCTGACATGCGCCAGGCGCGTAGCGGCTCCACGGGGGACGTCGCAGGAAGGGAGACGGCTGGCGGCGGCGGTGGCGCTGATGTCGGCGCCGCCAGTGGCGAGTTCTCGCTGAACACGACGCAGACGCTGTCGGCCCTGCGGTCGCGGCCGGCCGGCGGCGGCGAGCACGTCCGGTTCCGGCTGAGCCGCATGGAAGAGGACGACTGGAGTCCAAACGAGGACGAGCCCATGGAAGACACCGAGCTAGCGAGGATGTCGGCCTCGCTTGACCTGGAACAGGGCAGGAGACGTTCGCAGCTGCAGCAGCAGCGCAAGATGTCGTCCTCGGCGCGGCAGCTGACCAACAGCGCCTCGGACTACTACAACGAGCGACTGCCGCTGCTGATGCGCAGCGGCAAGCATCGCAATCGAGCGGGCACGGCGAGCAAGGACAAGGTCAGCGACGACAGTGAAGACAGCGACGGGATGATGCTGTCGTCAGGCTCATTGTCGAGCTCCGGCTCGTTCTCGCCACATGCGTCGTCCACGTCGATTCCAACGAGCCAGCGCCGCATGGCCAGTTCGCTCAACTACACTGACGATGATCTACATTCCACTGATGACGAGGATGCGAGAGCGTACTCTGATATACCGAGCACTCTCAACTCGACCACTGCATTGGCGGAGATGAGACGCAGATTGCCTCCCATCTTCACCATCAGCACAGAAGCCGTAGAGTTCAACTTTGATGCGGGGGCGACCTATGGTAAATACAATCAAAAGCGCATTTCACGGCCCCGCGAGGGATCAATACGGTCAGCGCCAGCGCCGCCATTAGCCCACACACCTCCACCATCAACAAAGAAGATGTACGTGAACTTTGCTGTGCCGACTCTTTCCATATTAATCGAACATCAACCATTGCAGTAAGAGATTCCCCAAGTGGTTTCAGAGATTTTTAATCCTCTTTGGAGATGCCTGGTTGCTGCTTTCGAGTCACCACCGCTTCCTGTGGCTGTTCCTTCCCCTGCTGGGCGTTCTGTGTGGACTTCTCGGGGGTCTCCTCGACATTGTCGTAGACGCAGGGCATCAAGGTATACACCCCGCTTCGCATTCACCAACTCGACAATTTGATTCTCAAGTCCTCTCCATCAGCCCAATATTACTTGGTAGACACGATGGTCACAGGCTACTATAGCAGCTATTTTACATGGATTCTGTACACAGTTGTTTTCGCTGGTTCGATCTCTCATCGCCGCCCACATTGCCCCTACTACTTACACTTTTTGACATCTAGGAGCGTCGATGGCCTTCATTCGAATCAACCCAGCAGCACAGGGAAGCGGTGTACCGGAACTGAAAAGTATCTTGTCTGGTGTCCAACTCAACAACTTCCTAGCACCCAGCATCTTCATTGCAAAACTGGGCAGTATGACTTGTGGCGCAGCCGGCGGTACATGCCTCGCTCAAGCCAAGAAGGACATATGTACTAATTGCCACACTACCACAGGGCTAATTCTTAGCAAGGGCGGGCCGTTCATTCATCTCTGTGCTCTCGTAGCCCACTTCTTATGCAAAGTGCCCCTCTTTGCCCTTATAAATAATGTATGTATCGCCGATCATGAGTAGCAAGTTGTGCAGTGTGCTCTTACACATTAGATTGCTATTATAGAGTAAAACGCTGCACAATGTGATGCTGTCTGTAGGCTGTGGCATGGGCATTGCAGCAGATGTAAACGTACCGATCGGAGGTACTAACTTAGGACTTCTCGTGGTGAATTCAACGCTAACATCACCGTTTAATGCGTCAGGCGTACTATTCAGCATCGAAGTAACGTCAACATACTTCCCCGTGCGAAACTATTTTTACTCCTTTTATGCGGCTGTTGTGGGGTCGATCGTGAACCGTTCTATAACCGGTAGCCCTTTCGTTCTCTCTACTGAGCTTCCTCGCGAGTCTTGGGTTTGGGTGGAACTGGGTCTTCACGCCCTTGTCGGTATATGACACCCCTCCCCCAAGTATCACTACTGCTGAGTGTACTCACTGCTCACTCTCCTTGTAGGCGTTTTAGGCGGAATATTGGGCGCTGTCTTTGTCTGGATATTTGGTAACGTCGTACTCGGGCGTAGATGGCTAGTTACTCAGGCGGGTGACGGACAAGGATCGACCTGGAAGCGCTTCCTCTTCATATTTTCGCAGTACGCTTTCACTTCCGTTCTGATAGCTTGTATCCAATCTCACCATAAGGCCATTAGCCCGTATACATACGGTATATTTGTTGCCATCTACACAGGACTGTTGACATTCCCTGGGAACTACCGCTTCATGTCGGTATGCAGTGTGATCAGCATGCTCGCATTGGAACGCTAACCCTCAAACCACCTTTCTACAGCTGAGCATAACAAGTGCTCTTCGAGACCTGGCACACGTGGGACCGCTTGACGACATTGGCGAGCATGCGAATGATTGGCTTACACTGCCGTTCGTTCTCTCTCTGGCCCTTTTCGTATTCTCTAGGGTACATAATCTTAACTTCATTCATTCCCTTTTTCTCGCCGGCATTCTCATTTTGTATATGTAGTTCACTGGCTGCGTGTTGGCCGCCACCATGCCGATATCCTGCGGCGTTTTCGGACCGTGTCTTGTAATGGGTACTTTCATGCCGCCTGAGGTTTTTATTCAAAATGAGTTAACAAACAAGGGCGCAATAGGCATGGGACTTGGCCGGATGGTAGGTGAGTACTTGCAACAGACCTTCCCCGGTGGGTTGGCTTACTTCAGCCAGGATCTCGCTACTGCCATTATCCCTGCTACCTACGCCATAAGCGGTATTCTTTTCGCTTCTATCTCCTTAAACTTGTATTCGGTCTCAACCCCAATGTCTGTCGGTGCTGCGCAGGAGCGGCGGCCTTCGGAGCGGGTGTAACGCATACCTTATCTACCGCTATCATTGTACTCGAGATGAGTGGCCAGCTCAATCTGGTTCCGCCCATTATGGTGGCAGTAAGCTGCGCAGTGGCAACCTCTCGAATCTTGACCGTGAACTACTACGATAAGATCTCGATGCTACGTGATCTACCCTACCTGCCCGATCTTGAGGCCAGGTTCGTTTTCTTCTTCCCTTGTAATCTAATCATTGAGGGACTTACCGAGCGTGCACGTGCAGCGTGTATGAAGTGAGCGCGGCAGAAATCATGGAAACTAATGTACCTTACGTTTTGCAACATGCCACTCCCAAGGAAGTGGCATCTGTATTATCGAAGAACAAGGATCGCAGCGTCTTCCCTGTAGTCCAAAGCAAAGGTCCATTCTCCTCACTTCACTGCGTAAATCAACACAATCGCTCACATTTTATGATACCTTATCATCTGCAGAGACTATGACACTCAAAGGCTACGTGGAGCGCCGCCAGCTTACCAACTATTTATTACAATGCTTCCAGCTAGCGATCGACGCCCTAAATGCGACACCCTTGGACGAAGAGGACGTCGCAGTTAACCATATGGGGCGAGGGCTTGCCAGCGCGCTTGCCCCTTCTGCGCTATGGACTGATTTTGACCAAGAGCGTAGAGAGGAATCGGATCGTGCCAGCAAACCCTACGGTACCTTCGACCAGCGAAAACGAAGTATGTATCATTCTCTAGGCTTCCTAGTGTTCAGCTCTCCTGACTGCAGCGGACCTGTCAGGCGTCAGCAGAAAGAGCAACACTGAGCAAGTGATCACACTTACAGAAGCCGAGCTGCTCAGCAAGTTCAAACTGTTCGAAGAAGATGGTGCCAAGGACCGAAACGTTGTCTTTGTGCTGCATCCGCCTAACGTTGCGTCACTGTGCAGACGTACCCCTCACAGCAGAGGAGCGGGAGACTCTCCCGGCCATTCCGCACACGCCTCTCCCCATTCAGATTGCAGACACAATGCCTATCACCGAGGTCCGTCCCTACCCATTTGGCCCTCACATGTTCATTGCGTGCTAACACTAAGCTATTGCGGGTGCAGATCCACATGCTGTTCATCACCTTCCGGCTCACAGAGGGATTCGTGACAAACCAAGGCACCCTGGTGGGAGTAATCGATCGTGACATCCTCAAGCACGCCATCGATGCCTTCTCCAACAGCCCCAAGAATGCCCTCATGCGGTTCATCAAGTTCTACGTCCGACAACAGCGACCACCGAATCCTGTCCGATCTTGAGAACGTGTCACGTCGGCGCCTGGTGAAGAGAAGAGTTTCAAACATCGATCCCACTGTAGAAGAGGTACATACTCGAATGGGGCTCAACAACATGTGCAAAACGAGTACCACTGTTGATCTTCACAGGAGATAAACGCCCAATCGCCGATTTTGTAAAAACGCCAAATATTTCCCCAATCGGATTATTAATTCGTAATCTTCAGCCTTTGTTTTTTTTCGGAGCTTTTTTTGGTGACCGAAGTCCAACTGGTGCAACAGATTGATTGATTGATTAATCAAAGGAATGGAATCGCAGCCGGTAGCTCCTCTTGAGGCCCTCCCTGGGCTTGTTGATCGCCTGCGCCAGACGTGGAAGAGCGGCAAGACCCTCGACATCGAGTGGCGCCTGGGCCAACTGCGCCAACTCGTGAAGATGGTCAAGGACAACTCGGCCGAGGTGACTCTCCCTCTTCGTCTATTTATTTTATTTCATTTTATTTTATTTATCCTTCACTTTTCATCCGTAAATTAAAACATAAATAACAAATAAAGATAAATAACAAAGAAAATCTTTTACTGACATTGTGGTTGCACGTGCGTCAGATCATGGCGGCCCTCAAAGCCGACCTGCGGTCCACTGAGCTCATTGCCAACTCTGAGGTAACGTCACGGTTCCCACTGCCCGATCCCCTGCGTGTCGTGCGCGTAAGGGTGGGGAGGTGAATGCGTGGCGTGAGCGAAAAGGATAAGCGGGATTGCACACCCTTGATGGGATGTATGAATGCAAGAGACAACGATCATGCATGAATGCCACACACTGTTCTCTGACTCCCACGTGTGTGATCACAGGTGGACAGCTCCGCCAAGGAGGCACAGATGGCCATCGATAACTTGCACGAGTGGGTGAAGCCTGAGGAGAAGGCCGTGCCTCTCGTTCACAAGCCCGGCTCGGGTTACATCGTCAAGGAGCCCTACGGTCTTGTCCTCATCATCTCACCCGTACGCTGTCACGGAATCGAGTTCTATCATGTTCTTTCCCCATGAAAGCTGATGCCCATCATTCCCGTCAACACACACATACAGTGGAACTATCCGATTTCGCTCTTGCTCAAGCCGCTTGCTGGCGCTATCGCCGCTGGTAACGTGGTGTGCCTGAAGCCTTCTGAAGTGAGCAGCAACTGCTCGCGCGTCCTTGCGGAGCTCATACCGAGGTACCTGGACACGAGTGCCTACGTCGTAGTCGAGGGCGCCGTGGCGGAGACTCAGGCGCTGCTCAAGGAGACCTGGGACTACATCTTCTACACCGGCAATGGCAAGGTGGGAAGGGAGATCATGAAGGCCGCTGCAGAGAACCTCACTCCTGTCACTCTTGAGCTGGGTGGCAAGTCGCCAGTCATTGTTGATTCCCACGTCAATCTGGACGTGGCTGCCAGGAGGCTTTGTTGGTACAGCTTGATTGTTCTTCCTCGCGTGTTGGAGCAATTGCTTATTTGTTGTGGAATTGCTGCAGGGCTAAGTTCACGATCAATGCTGGTCAGACTTGTGTCGCTCCCGACTATATCCTCGTCACCAAAGGTGCTCAAGGAACTTCGACTTTGCGTACATGGCAGCATGAAGAGATTCACAACTGTTGTACATGACGTCTCCTTCAGACATGGAGAAGCCCCTTCTTGAGAAGATGCAAGCCACACTCAAGGAATTTTATGGTGACGATCCTAAGGCTACCAAAGATTACTCCCGCATCATCAACGAGAGGCATACCACGCGTGTGGCTACTCTCCTCGAAGGTACCACTTTATCCACTGCTTCGGTGCCTTACCCTGACGCATTGTATCCCATTCAGGCGCTGGCGATGTTGTCGTCGGTGGTGATGTCGATGTGAAGGACCGCTACATCGCTCCCACGATTGTTACCAACGTGGACACTAGCGCCAAGATCATGCAAGAGGTGTGTTCCACCTACTCTGCATTCGCATGAATGAGTTCCTCACACTTAAGTATTCTTCTGCATGATGCTATTGTGCGCAGGAAATCTTCGGCCCTGTGTTGCCTATACTGCCTGTCAACTCGGTCGATGATGCCATTGATTTTATCAACCAGCGCCCGAAGCCTCTGGCCCTCTACATCTTCTCGAACAGCTCCGCCACGCAGGACAAGGTCCTGAAGAGCACGTTCTCTGGTAATTTCTCCCTTCTGCTCCTTGCATGGGAAGGGAGAACGAGACTGATGAAGTGTCCTGCAATCTGCCAGGCGGCGTTGCCATCAATGATGCCATCCTGCAAGTGGTGTGCCCCGAACTGCCCTTCGGTGGTGTGGGTGAGAGTGGTATGGGTGCCTACAACGGCAAGCACACCTTTGACACGTTCACCCACCGCAAGAGCGTACTGAAGCGGTACGTACAGCATTGTGGCGCATGCTCATGTATTGAACTAGTTGACTCACCGCCGAGCGACTGCGGACCAGGGCGGTGTGGTCTGACCCTTCGCTGAGGTACCCGCCGTACACAGAGAGCAAGCTCAAGTGGCTCAAGTTGCTCAGCACTGAGTTCAAGGTATCCAAGGTGGCCATCATCGCGCTCTTGGCCGTGCCCGTGTTGGCCTTCATCTTCTCCCGCTATGGCTTCCTCTTCACCAACGCTACGGGCCGCCTCTAAAGGTCCTGCCCGAGTCGCTGGCATTCCCAAGCAAGAGTACGACTTGTCCACTTCGTTCACGAATACAGAAGGGAAACGGAGTGCAAGTAAAACAGGTTTTTGCTCAATTTAAACATTTTGCAAAACAAGCATAAAGACATAGTAAGGTATTACATTTAATTGTATTTGGTGTTATTTAAAGCAGCTGAAATAGGTTTTAAAAGCTTTTTTTTCTACTTTCCCCAACTCTACTAGACCTGCACTGATGGAAATCTTGCATCTAGTATCACCCATGCCAACCTATGACACTTGAGCAGTACCTGCCTCTCCGCCTAGTGTTCTGATGCTGCCATCAGCTTGGTGCGAGTGTTACTTTTCGTGCGTGCGCCCTGCTTGCTTGTTTTGTTGGTGTGTAATCCACCTCGCACTCATGACCGTGACTGCACAAGTTCCCGTGGCGCAAGCGGAAAGACACAAGAGAAACTTACACAAAAGACCTCTCTTCATCGTCCGGGTACAGAAGGGCAAAGGTTTAAGACTGGATGAACTGCGGGTACTTGGTGGCAAGGTTCTCCACGATGCTGTTGACGGCGTGACAGGCGGATTCGATGTGCTTGTCCCACAGGTGAAGCGAACCACCCTCTGCATTGGCCGAAGCGACATGAGCCAGTGAAGTTGCCAGCAGTTAACTAACAATCTCGAAATGGAGAGGTAATGTACCGGTCTCGAACTGGATGAGCTTGTCGATTTGGTCAATGCTTCCCTTGAGTCGGTTCTCCACCATCATGCGCGCTGCCACTTGTTCGGCCTGATCGTTTTCATCACTTGGGTAAGTGAATGGTTCTTGGACCAGCGTTGGGACAAGATCCGCACCTTCTCGGGAGTGATCTCAAGGAGGGAACCCAGCTCGGCGAAAGTGATGTT
>CDEZ01023539.1:0-26450 GCA_000826365.1 Acanthamoeba royreba
TATCCCATGATGATCAGTGGAGGAAATGATGGTTTGTTCAAGAAAGGGCGAGATCGCACGCGTGTAGGTGGGCGAGGGTCCACCTCCTCCCATCAGGACAGCGGTGCTGAATACACGCTGGTCCTGGCACGTGACGTTGTAGACCGAGTCGAAAACCCGGATGGTTCCTCGAGTGAGTCCGTGAACATTACGAAAGGCAAGAGAGAGTGTACCTCTTGCGGAAGTGATTGCTGAGAGGAACATAACCTAGGGACCGTCCTAGATCCAAAGCCTGCGTGAAGGTGACGACACTGCCGGTCAGACGCCTTCTTGGTGATGAAAAGCCTGGTGGCTCGTACCTTTTCGTTGAACTGGGTCCATGAGCAGCGAGAGGAGGTCTTGAAGAGAAGCGCACGAGAAAGAATTGTTGATAGCATACCTCTGGGCAAGGAACTCGAAGTACGCCAACGGCCATGATCCCTCACCTTTACCACCAAGCCATAGTGTAGTGCACGGTCAACTTGTGAGCATCATAGTTCATGAAATGACAAGGATTGAACCGTACCAGGTGCGTCTGCCAGGTCGATGGTGTACATTGTTTCGTTATCGAAATCTCTCATGGCGCTGTCAATGGAGTTAAGGCTGAGGCTCACGACGTTGCCGGCCCGGTTGTGCATCAACGAGTAGTTGTAGCCGTAGGGTTATAATAACCTCTCCATAACTGGCGTAGCTCATCGTGTAGGGGGTTGACTGCGTGGGTGAAGGAATGGATAAGAGAGCGTTCCTTGCACATGTTCATATGATGTACGGACCGAAAAGTAGTTAAGGCGCGCAGTGGACGTGTTGAAGGGTTTGGCCATTCCGCTGTACGTGACATTCATGTTCTCCAGGTAGGCGGTGCCCCACGTAGCGTTGTACTCTGGGCTCATAGTGGCCAGTGCCCCAGTGAGCACCTACACCACACCAAGATGTACAAACGATCAGCGTTACCAACTCCTGCATTCACCACAAACGCAGGCAAAGACAGTACAGCGGTGATGCCCAGGATTCCGCCTCGATCGAATGCCAGTGTGATATTGTGGTTTGGAAGCTGGCCGGCAGCATCCATCACAGGATTGAGTTCTCTGATGGCTGGGTGGTTCCACATTGTGATGTCGCCAGACCATATCGATGCCAGAGTCGTCCTACAGCGACACCACATGGGGGGCCCACAGGGTGTCATCCATTAGGCCTTCAATAGGCTCTAAATCCTTGTAGTGGTAAGCCAGAAGTACCGAGGGTAGATTCCGGGAGGGCGTCCTCGGAAAGTGAGAAGTCGACCTGGCCGGCGAGGTACATGGTACTACCCGTCCACGCGGTCGTGGAAACGAAAGCGATGGTTACATCGGAGTCAAGGGCTCTGATTGCACGGGTAAAACCAGTAATGTCAGAGCTTAACATTTCGCATAAATTTCATGGTTAAGGAAACTTGGTATTCGCTATGTGACACTAATTTGAAATGATTGGTATGGTACAGGTAAGCCTCGGCCCAGGCCTCAATGAGGTCCTGTACGTTCAGGAGGAGTTAACCTTGTTTATGGCCCCGTAGTTCGGTTTGGAGTTAACTCGTTTAGGTTGACGAGGAGTGTGGTTGATGGGTTCTTGTTCTTCCACACGTGGTGCTCGTTTTGTCCGTCCATCGGGGAGCAGTGCAGGTAGACGTGATATGACCACATAAGGAGAAGTAGTGCCTAGCACAGTGTGATCGACACTGACGATGCTTCGCGTTACCGTCACGAAGCCACCAGGGGGGTCGCAAGGCTTGATCCCATGGTCGTTCGAGTGGTGCGTGTTCGCGCGTTCGCGCCACAGAGAACGCCCACAGTCGCCGGCCAAAGCCGCGTAGGTGTGGACCAGCTGGTAGAATCCCGTCGATGGACCCTTGCCCGACCACGGAAGGGCCCTCCAAGTAGCAGGTTCGTCACTGGTTTTGATGTGGCCGTCGGTCGGACCGAGCACGTTGGAGTGTGATGGATGACGCAGGTACACAAAGTGGGTGACCTTAAGGTTGACCAGCTGAGATGCGTCTATGGTATCACATACCAAGGGTGAAAAACACAAGTACCATGCCCCGCTGTCCTTCCTTCTATCCTTTGCTAACCTTGCCTGCTTCCGGAGAGTGCTCGCCTGTACATATGACCGTCTTCTTGCTAAAGTAGAAAACCAATAAAACATGATCGGCACCAACCATTGAGTTCCTCGAGCGCTACTCGTTGAGTTCGGAGTTACAGGCGGATGTGCGAAGAAGAGTCGGGAACCGGTTGATACAAGTAGGTCCACAGAAGGGGAAGGTTTCGCAGCAGAGGTTCTTGGACCGACTAAGAGCAAGACCCAAAGCAGCCACGTCAGCGGCCGCCCCCGCTTAAGCTTCCCCTGCCTTTGCGGTTTCATGGACAGTTATCCTTTCTTCGCTTTGCTTTTTACCGAAGGTGGTGGAACAAGAGGCGAGCACTAGCGGTATCGAGGGAAAGGACAAGGGCCACGAGGATGAGGACAACGATGGTTATATGTCAATCCTCAAGTAAGGAGGAGGGAATGCTGTTGCCGGTTGGCACGCTTCTTCCCAGCGTGGCTTATGTACATGTCACATCTGCTTAACTCGACAAGGCGGAGGCCACGGTGCAGAGTGTGATAGCGAGAGTAACGATACATGTGTTTGGGATAATAAGACACGTGAGAGCGCCGTTGTGCATGTTTTCGTGGGGAAAGTAGACGTTCTTCACTGTACATCAATGGATGGCAACAACAGGAAGGTCAACTCTGACCATTCCACTCCATCAGGAACCAGCCGCTCCTGTTCATCTCAGCGGCCGGCCCAGCACGCTGGAGCAGCACTGATGTAAGTGTTCCCATCTTGGCGAACATTGCCTTGATATGTCGTACCATTCACACGGTGGATCCCTGACTCCTGCCTGTGTATGGAGGATCAAAGGTGTCCATTGCGCCACAGGCATAACATTCTGGTGACGAAAAGGAGGTGCCTGATTTACTGCCTGTGAAGAGCGAACAACATCAGTTACAGTTGTGCAATGTTCTGGTATGTATGGAGCCCACCTTTCATGGAAGAGGTGAATGAGCTCCGGCGCCTTTTGTCGGACCTGTTCGAGGCCCGACTCCCGCAAGACCTCTGCGTGACAGACGTCCTCCATACCCCATTGGTAGATCTTGTACCCTTTACTTTTCATCTTGTTGAAGACACTCTAGAATGGCCCGATATGAGCATGATCTCGCTTATCAAGTTGAACAGAATACTGGAACGGACCTCAAACCCGCCAACCTGGTCAAAGTCCTTCTTATAGAAAGCAAGCATGCCCCACCCTGAGTTCCGAAATCCTCCACTGCACGTGATGATACAGCGATTGTCATCATTGCATTGTTTCATACTCCTTGCTTTGGCGGGAGGTGGAGACGTACTTCGTCTTACGCACGATCTCTTCTCCGTTTGGCTCCCACTCTATCTCTTCCTCGCTCATCTCATAAGGCGGTTCCCAGAGCTTCCACACGATGGGCGCATAGAAGGCCTTCCCCAGCTTCGGAATTGTCCTCAGATTCCCGATCAGTCCTGTTTAAGTTTATGTCAATCAAAGCAGAACTAGCATGATTCATGGCCAAGAACACCACACGGTACCTTTCTTGACCACCATATCAACATCGAGGGTGAATACAATACTCTCGTTGGCAGGCGCGGTGATGGAGTGATACAGCTGATCTAAGGCGATCGTCCTGCTCCACCGCGCGTAGTAGCGAAGCAGCAGGTGCGGACCAGGCCACGATCTCAGGATGTCGCTCACCACATTTATGGTATCGTTGGCGTTCCTCCACTCCTCCGACTGCTTTTCATGCTGCTGGATTCTTGAGCTGCTCTCCTTCCTTCGTGACTTGAATGCAGGAGTCGGTTCAGTAATGATGACATCGGCCAAGACCAAACAGGTACACGCTACCTCCTCCGGGGAGTGAGTGTGAGGGCCGAATGAGCGTATGAGGCGTTGGAGATTCATGGCACGTCCGCTGTGAGACACGATGATGTGCAGCCAGGGTGGCGAGCACTTCGACTGATCAAACTCGCATGTGCCCCACTGACTGAACCGGCCCAGTTCACTTGAGGCGGGAAGACTGGGCGAATGACTGCGTCGTGCTATCTGCTCCGCAGTCAACTGAACCAGTGGCCGTGATGGAGGCGAAGAAGGACAGGATGCGTGGCTGGAGGTACACGGTGAATAGTGGGGCTGATCAGAATCCAGTCCCGGGGAGAGCGAAGATGACCGAAGAGTAGCATGCTGCTGATTGATGATCACCTGAAGCTGCTCTTGGTCTGTTTCTTGGTCTTCGTCCTTTTCGTGGTGTACACCAGTGTCCTCACGCTTTGAGTCATGGTGTTCATGAGGGAGCTGTGGTTGCTCTTCCTCCTGCACTGGATCTTCCGCTTCCGGTGCGACCAGAGCTGCCGCTTCCTCCCTGTCTCTTCTAGCCGCTGAGCAGTGTGAAGGGTTCCTACTGTCTTGCACATCAGCAGGGAAGGAAGTCCAAGCATAAGTGGCATCCTGGAGTGTAGCGTAGATGCTCTCCAGCCAAAGGAAGCTCAAGAGCATCCATACGACCATCATGAAGACGACAGTCTTGAGGCGAGTAAGGTGATAGCAGCGGGCAGCACCCAACAAGGACTTGGGACCGGGGCCCCCAGTACTGGACTGCCTCATGACACTCTAGTGTTGCAGTGTCACTCAGATGAAGAGGTTGGGTCTACCATTGCAAGCGGAGGAGCGACTGGGTCAGTCTTGGTGTTGTTGCTTTCCCTGTGCCTGTGCAGGCCTAACCGAAAATGGCAATTTTCCAAATTAAGCCCAGAAGCCAGTCCTCCCTCCACCCACGTCAAGTGGCTTCGATGGAAGTACCTCTGGGAATGTAGATCTACCCACATGGGGAGGTTCATTCCATGCACACGGCCCTCCAGTTTTGATTGAGGCTGACAAACCCAATGCATTCCTCCAGGGCGAATACACACCTAAAACGGACGGAGAGGCACTGTTGGTGTACATGTTGCTGATGCCTATCGAGATCCTCGCCGGGCCGCGTTGTCGCTTCAGGCTTGAGATCTCTAAAGTGCCTTAGACGTTGTGAGTGCCTCCATCCTGAGCAGTGCTCAGTAGCACATCGATCGTGGAGATGACCTCCTCCATTGTCGGGCGCTTGGCCTCCTGACCATGCCAGCAGCTGAAGGAAAGAAAAGGAGAAACCGATAAGCATGATCATCCTTATGCTTGAGCTGCGAGAGTAAGAGCCGACGCACCGCTTGATGAGCTTCTTGAATGCAGGAGGCAGATCAGCGGGAATCTTGGGTCGCCTGCCCTCAAGCACCTCGATGGCAACAGCCATGAAGTTACAGCCGGCGAAGGGCTGCTTGCGCGACGCCACTTCCCACATGACCACGCCGAAGCTGTACACGTCCGCAGACTCGCTGTACTTGTGACCGCTGATCACCTCAGGAGCTGATTATCAATATTCACGTCAGCAACAACACCCAATTCGACCATAAATCGTGAAGTGTGTGTACCAGTCCAACAGGGAGTGCCGCAGCGAGTCATGGTGACGTTCTCCTCCTTGATACGTGCGAATCCGAAATCGGCCACCTTCACGTTCCAGTTCTCATCCACGAGCAAGTTCGACGGCTTTATGTCGCGGTGAACGATGCACGGTGAGAGAGAGTGGAGGTAGTTGATGCCCAGAGCGGCGCTCTTGAGAATGCTCAACTTGAGAGGCCAGCTGAGCTTGATCGTGTGATCAGCAACAATGTCTTTGAGACTTCCTCGTTTGACGAACTCGGTGACGATGCAGAGATTGGGCCGCTTGACGCAGGCGCCAATGAAGAGCACGATGTTGGGATGATGTAGCTCCGAGAGGAACGCCATCTCGGCACGGAATTCGAGCATGCGTCGCTCGTCGAGCTTCTGCTTGATGAATTTCTTCACAGCCACCTCCACACCCTTCCACATGCCCTTGAATACAACACCATAGCTTCCCATACCGATCTGGAGGAGAGCTTAGTCAGACATGAGAAGAGTGGTGTTGGAGTGGAGTCATCAAGTACCTGTTCACCCATTTGGATCTCCTTGTAGTCGATGACCCATCTGCATAGGTTGGCCGACGTGAGGAAATGGTCCTCTTTGAAGGCCATAGTTTCGCCCACAGCGTCCCTGATGGAGCCGTCGTCGCTGTGGACCGATGAGCTGGCGTCGCTGCCGTCTTCATCGCCGACCTGCGAACCCTTCTGCAGAGCCATGCGACCGAAGTAACGACCCTCCAGGCCTGGCAACTTCACCTCGTAGAGCATGGCGCCACCAGGTGTGTCGGGCATCTCATAACGGCCCAGCTTCTTGAGGTGCTTGTCATCCAACAGCTCGGCCAGCTTCTCGGCACTGCCGATCGTGTTGGCCTCGGCGGAAAGCTTGTCGCGAGCCTGCTGCGAGAGCAGGACCTGACCGCCGTGCGCGAGCGCGGTCATGCGCGCAGCTGCGCTCACCGTAGAGCCCACGTACTCAACGCGTCGGGTCATTGCATCCCTCACGACGCGCGGGTGACCCACATGCACGCCCATGCGCACACGCAGCGTCATGTTCCCAAAGGGAAGCAGCGCGAGTGATGTCCGAGAACACTATTGCGACTTCGCCTATATAGACAGTGTTAGAATGGTGGAAAGGGTGAAGAAGAGCTATTTGCTATACACGTACCGTCGGGCGCATGACCGCCCAGAGGCACAACTCCCCCGAAGTTACCTGAGTTCTGGGAGTGGCTCGATGATGCACCAGTGGACGATCCTGCGGAGCTAGATGGCGCGGACTTGTGGCTAAGCCTGTTGAGACCCGACATCGTAGACATCGATGAAGAGGACGACGACGAGTGCGACGTGTAGGACGAACGTGACATTCCTCCGTCGAATGAGCTCAGACGGGTCATGATCTCGAGGAAGGTAGGGCGAATCGTAGGATCCTCGTGCCAACAGGTCTGCATGAGCTCCACGAAGTCGCGTTCCGTGTCATCTATGCTAGCTGGCAGGTCCGGACGCATGTTGTTCCTGATGACTGCTACGGCCACGGCAGCAGGACTGTGCGAGTTTGAAAGAGCAACAGTGGTGAGATTTCAAGCAGAGTGTACTTGACTTGTTTCACGATAGGATTTAGGACTCACCTCATGCCACCGTAGGGTTGCTCGCGGGTCAGGAGCTCCCACAAGATGATACCGAACGAGTAAACATCAGCCAGGATGTAATCGACATCCTGACATTCGTTGAGCACCTCTGGTGCTGTCCAATGTACCTGAGTGTCGATGGAAAGGTTAGAGAAGAGTTGGAAGGAGCCAAGGCGACTGAAGCGCACCGTAGCTATACCGGCAGCCTGTCCCTTTTTGATGTTGTTCTTGAAAGTGGTCAATCCAAAGTCACTCACCTTGACGTTCCACTTGTTGTCGAGCAGAAGATTGAGCGACTTGAGATCGCGATGCACGATGCCCGACGAATGCAGGAAGTGCATGCCCTTGGCCGCCTGGAAGGCCATCTTGAGCTTAAGCTTCAAGGGGATGTCTGGGATGAGCTCGTTGTGCAACAGCTGCATTAGCATGACAGAACGCGTATGTGAGTAGCTGTTGAGCCAAAAGTTGTTGAGGGAATTTCAACATACATCGTAGAGGGAGCCAAGCGACATGAACTCCATCACTGAGAAAAAGAATTAATATTGAGTTGAGTTCAGAACCCAGTGTCAACACATTAATCAGACAAGCACGATGGAAGGTACCGATGCACATCTTGGGAGGCTTAGTAGATGCTGCCATGAAAAGAACAACGTTGGGGTGACGCAGAGTAGTCATGACGTGGATTTCCTCGGTGAAGTTCTTCTGCATTTCTTTGGTAACCTGTGTGTTGGAAGCCACCATCTTGACGGCGACCTCGGTGCCACGCCATTTGGCCTTGTAAACCTCGCCGTGACCGCCCATTCCGAGGGGCTCGCCCATCTCGAGCTCGTCCCAGTTGAGGTTCCATTCCTCCCTCCTTCTGCGGCTGAGTCGCGCGAAGCACACGATGGCCAATATGAGGCATATGAGAAGGAGGCACAGAGCGATCGACACGGGGATAACCACGCCCTTAAGGACAACAAAACAACAAGCATAAGCGCTCTGAAATACTCCATTGGGGCGTTTGTGCTCGTACCAAGATGACAGGGAGCGGATCATCAGACGAAGTAGAAGGTTGGTACACTTGTTCGCAGTAGCTTCCGCCATAGCCCGAGAAACAGGCGCACTGATTGTCCACGCACCGACCATGGTTGGAGCATACCACGCCATCCGAAATGCAAGCCCATACTGAAAGCATGCGTTCGCCTCCGCAGGTAATCTGTGTGATCATAATGAGAATCATCACAGTAAGTTCCTCCTGATGTCTCAGGATGCGACAGCGAAGGGGTTGCGCGAACCGAGGCGAGAGACGAGATGCCACTCTTCTGGATCGAGGCAACCTGGCCAGCCGAGATTGTCCCCGAACTGAATTGTGAAGGCAACGAAGTTAGCGTTAAGGACCAAAGAATAGTCGGCTTTCGGGGCAAGGAAACGCACGATTCGGCAAGCTGGAAGGCCTGGCCATCAGTTTGGGTCCAGTAGACCCAATTGACGAGTGCCTTGACCTTGACGCAGTCCAAAGCATCGCTGTTGCGCTTTGCGTTACTGCTGCCCAGGGGAAGAAGATAAGGCAGGCTTGTGACGATGGGCCAGGCGGACGGATCAGTGGCTGTTCAAAGAGATGAAAAGCTACGTGTAAGAGACCGACTTAACAACGTTCACCTGACCTAAAGGAGATATTGTGTACATAGAGAGTACTGGCCGATGGTTTCACCGGTGGAGGAGAGGTCAGCCACAGCCGCATAGACACTGGAGGAGCTCGGCTTAACATGATTGCCGGCGGGGTTCACAAGCGTTGCGTAAGTGACATTCACGTTGACGTTGCCACTGAGTGTCCAGGTGAATGAGTAAGGCGTCGATCCTATTTGAATACGCTACCGTTAGACTGGGCATTCAGTTGCTGCCAGCACAGCTGCGGCAGTGGTACGTACCGGCCAAAGCGAGCAGATCGCTGACGGTCAAGGGCACGCTGATCGTACGATTGTCTCCTTGAATGGGGAAAACGGGCGTCATTGTCTCGCCGATCTGTTTGCGCCCCACACCCTAGGTTACTAGCTGGTTCACACGCTACGAATCGTAAAAATGGCGTACGCTGCTATTGAATTCAGCACTGTGCTTGGAGAGGGCATGCGTGAACGCCCCACTTAGAACTTTCCATGTGAAGAAGAAAACAGACGCAAAGGCGAATTCGTCAGTACAAATATGCCTACTCCAGGAGGAGTCTCAAAATGGAAGAGCCATACTAGAAGAGGACGTCTGAATGATCACGACGATTGGCTGGGCAGGAAGATTCACGCCTAAGTTTAGTGTTTGGATCTGTCACAGGAATCAGTTGTTAAACACATTACTTGGCTGAGGAACAAAAGGATGGTACATACCGAGGAGTCGTTCCACATTGTTACGCGACCGAAGTAGATGTCCACCAATACATCTAGAGTGAGCACGAGCGGAGTTGCTCCATTCAGATCGGGAATCTATGGAGTGGCAGCAGTACTGGTGTCACCTCTTGAAGATTCGCGAAAAAGGATTGAGTATAGGCAGCATCCTACTACGTACATTGTAGATGGGAATAACAGCAGCATCGACACCAGGGAAAGCCATGATGCCGTTAAGATTCTCAACACTGTAGTTTGAGGCTATCCTGCTTGAGTAAGTAAATGACCGACGTTGGGTTAGTTGGATGATGGGGTTCATCAAGTCACTTCTTCTATTCCAAGCGTCGAGATTATTACCCAGAAGGAAGTCCCAAGGCAAAATCAATGTCGCCAGCCACGAGATCAGAAATGGCAGTTACGGAAGCAACAGCGAAGTACTGCAAGAGCGGATGATGTGAGAAGAAATGGCTTTCAATGATGCACAATGAAGGTATACCTTTTGCGTGAATGTGTTGCCGGCGTATCCTTGAATCCAGTCGCTGATGGTGCTGACTGACGTTCCCTCGCCAATCAAGTATGAAGCATTGAAGGCTCGCACACCACCGCATCGTATGGTGCCCAGAGCGTCGATCATACGCTTATAGTAGACCGTGGTCAATATGAATGATCCACCTCTTGCGATGGCCGTAGAGATCTGATTGTTGACTTGCATCCAGCTGAAAAGGTCGGCCATGGCCGCCACAGTGGTGCAATCGATCAGGGACGAATTGACGTTCCTGGGTGTCGCAGCAACCACGACGAACGTCAACGGCCACGATAGTGAACCGTTTCCGTTGAAGACGTCGGCTACCAGGTCACCTGTGTCAGACAGACCGACCGTGAGATTATCCCTGCACGCGCGCAATTTCGGTTTGAGAGGGATGGAAACTGTACCAGCACGCACGACGGCGCTAAAGTCGTTCATGGCACTCGTGGCAGCGGTGGCGTTGAGGGTGATGTTATTACCGGCTTTGTTGATCAAGTTGACATTGGGCAGCTTGCGCTTATAAGTGTTGGACCTCTCCACGTAGGTAATCGTGTTTCTCGTATTCTGGTACGTGTCGCAGATTGTGTGTAAGTCTGTTTCACTGACTAATGTAACTAAGGCGCGCGCGTACCACAACGTAGTTGATGCGGTCTACCATCGAGACAGCCCTGTAGGTGCGGTTCTGCGCTGCAGGGAGGAGGATGTCATCAAAGGAGAAGTTGGCGCTCTTGATCGTATCGTTAAACGACGCAAGTGCACGCTTGAACAAGCGCGTCATGCCGTCATCGTTATTCGGCATGTAGGCCAGGATGATGTCGTTGCCGGGCAGCGGCAAACCAGGGTTAAGTGCCGTCAGCTGAGTATCGTTCCACTTGGTGATGTTGCCTGACCAAATGCGGCTCAGCGTAGCTCCATCCATCGTCTGCATTCACGTGGATCGAGTCGTAACGCACGTTGTGTTAGAACCTCAACTCCTATGCGAGAATCACCATCTTTGTATAAAGGTGACGAAGATGAACTGTACCAGAGAGGCCGGTACGCCGAGGATGTTGTACAGGACGATGATGGCGTGCGCGGCCACGGGCAGCTGCAGCGTATCGGGAGGCAGACTCTCTTCGTCATAGCCGCCGTCCAGACTCACGTAGGCAGCACCGCCCGTGGTCAACAAAGGAAGCGCCGACGGGATGGGAAGCGTAGCCACGTAGTTGAGTTTGACATTGTCCGACTTGTAGGGGTACGCTGTGTGAGCAACCGAGAGACGTCAGCCAAGGATCAAAAAGAGAAAAAAAAAAGAAAGAAAAGAGAAAAATGATTGTGAAAATGTTGCGGAATGTTGGCCGAAATGAATAAAAAATGCGGAATGTCCGGCAGCTCGACGGAAAAGGTTTGGAACGTCAAGGAGATTCTCTATCACAAGGGAACTGTGTCATGATATTCGCAGATAGCGCCATCTGTGTGGCGAATATCCGCCACCAATCATGGTGATCATTGTTCTGCTGATCGACGCGCTCTACAACAACTTAAAAAGAAGAGAACAAGGGAGACGAAGAATAAGGGGGTTAGACGTACAGTCGCTGCATTGGCCCCACATGACGCCGGACGTGCTCTCCCCGTAGGCGTTGACGTTAAGACTCACTACGCCGCCTGTGTACGGAAAGGTCCGTTAGTGAAGGAGTTGTTTCAAGCCGCTCATAGTTTTCCAACCCAAACAAGATGACCAGGTATCATCAAAAGGATTGAATATCATCTCGGATATTCAAGGAGGGAGGTGGATGGTCCTCGGCTAGTACCAAGCATAGCGAGAAGTGCGAGCAGACCCAGCATGTGATGGAAGTTCGAAGGAACCATCTTCGAAGCCGCGCTACTCTAGGCGGAGGGAATGGGCACGCCACAAACAATCGACAATCGACAATAGTAGAAGTACAAGCAGTGAAAGTCTGGTATGCAGTTGCGCCTCCTTCGGCCTCAGAAGGAAGATGAACGTTGTCGGTGCTTGTCTTTGTTGATTGCAGGCCTTGAGGTTGACGAAACTTAGGAGTGTGGTGTTTGTCGTTGCTGGTGCGTTGTGGTGAAAATGGCGGAAGCGTGGTTGCGCTGCGAAGCGAACGTTCACTCAACCAATCCCGCTGGCGGCAATGAACGGCGGGGACAAGCGGCGAATGCCTGCAGACACTGGCCGCCTGGTAGCAGCCTGCTGTAAACGGGGCCGCAAGGCAACCACGCCGGACTCTACAATTTGAATAATGTGTGGATAGACCAAACAAAAATTTCTCGAATATCTCGTACTTTCCTCTTGCGCAAGATTAGCGCACCTGCTCTTCATTTGTAGACCGACAGGTACAGGTGTTGACTGTTCAGAACCGTATGGAACATCGATCGACGATGTTATGGTTGGTTGACTTCGTGACGAGAGTGAAGCCCGCGGCCTTTGTCTTTGAACTGTAACTCCAGCGCCTAGGGACGAGAATAGACAGCCATCGCGGGCCCAAGTGTGCTCTTTCTGAACAACTCGGTTGAGTGTCACTTGAGTGTCCTTTAACTTCCTTCTACTCGTAGCATCCACCGTCTTGGCGTTGGACATTGATGTGGTAGAACCCTGGGTCTAAGGCCGGTACAGAAGAAACAGGACCACGGTCAATGACCTTCCCTACCTGACCTGTGGCAATCGATTGACCGGCGAGCTATGGGGACGTCTGCTACGGACGGTTTCGGTGTTGAACAAAGTACCGGTTCTTTCTTCCCAAAAGTCCTAATCCCCGCTTGTTCACCTCATTTCATTTGTTGCCAGTCATCCCGCCCGCAAGTCCCGCACTTCCTTGGCGTTCACACATAAGTTCAAAACATAAAGCCATCCATTCAAGGTGCTAACACAGAGCTCTGTGTTCTTTCCTCTCTTTCTGTTTCTCTTTTTTTGTTTTGATTTGTTGTGTCACCTAAATGTACAAATGAGGAAACATGTTTGCAAAATTTGGGAAGGATTTATTTTCGTTTCGTTTAAGATATAAATAATCATAATATTGTGTGACACAAGACGACAGAGATCTTGGAGGTGTGCTTTATACAGAACAACCGTGTGAACAACAGCGAACCTTTCTTAAGAACGTTACTGAGCTCACGCTTGGCCTCCAGGATCTTCGTTGCTGTGGAGGTGCCAGATATGGCTGGCGGTTGGACACCGGAGCCGCTTTCCATGCTGGCGGGGTTGATGTGCCTCAGTGTCATGATGTTCTGCCTGCACTCCTGGCGGTTGGAGCAAGAGCGACATGTGGTTTCGTCTCCCTTGACAGAACTTATCCAGTCTTCTGTCTCTGCTTCCCCTGCTTCTACTTCTTCTTCCCCCACTGCCACGTCTTCCGTTTCTACGATCCCCATCGTCACCATATGGAAGGGCAGCTGCCCAGGTGACTTCTCCCTCCTCTACTGCGCTCGACATGGGCTGGCATTGCTTTGTGCTGATGGTGTTCATGCAGACTATCATCTCTCTGCCACGAAGGAAATCAGCAAACGTAACAACCGAGTAGTGCTTATTGGCGACTCGAAGAAGTGTGAAGAAGTGGCTCTCACCACGGGCACGGAGTACGTCCCGTTCAGCAAGTATGACACCGCACAGAAAGCCTTTCGCCAGGTACCTCACCTTCACCTTGTGCATTTCAGCGTCGCTATGGAGCGGCACGACAAGCTTCATCTCCAACACGATCTACATGTCTGCACTCTGGTCGTGCGTGTGGCTCCCGTCGGGATGTGGTGTGGAGTAGAAGTGGGGAGCGATAATCCGGAGTGACTATCAAAGCATTTGCTTCGAGCGCTATCTCATCATGCGGGACTGGATGCGTGCCAACAATATAAGCCGGGTCGTACACAGGTGTGTTGATGGGCCCACCTCTGGGACTTTTCAAGTCACGACCATGCTAACATCCTTCAAAGGGACATTGACACGCTGATCTTCGTGAACGTGACCCAAGTTAATCAGTATTACCCAGAGGAAGTACTCCTTGTCACTATCCCTCCACGCAGCTCTGGTACGGACAAGGGCAGAGGGGATAGATAGATGGCCCATCCCTCTTCCTTTGTTGATGCGTGCCTCTCATTCATACTTGGGTTGTCCGCGGAGCAGGCCACTTTTCGTTTTGGGATCTGGCCGCTCTGGAAGACTACTGCCAGTATCAGGAGCTTATATTCGCCAATGAGATCTGGAAGGATGCCTACAATTCTGGAAACGTGGGTCTCACGACCAACGATATGCAAGCTCTACGGCTCTACTCCTTCTCACAGCTGGAACCATCCGAGAGGCCCTGTTGGGGTTTCCAGGTTTCCTCTCCCCATTACCCCCGTGCTCAGCTTGGCTTTACTCATCAGTCGAGCCGAACGTGAATGTGTACGTGTCTGCGTATATCAACCGGAACCACTTGACAGAAGAAGAATGGTACGCCAGAGTGCGAGGAAGTGTGGGAGAGACTTGCCAAGCCCAAGTACCTTGCGCTTGCCCGCGAGAGGCTGCCACGACCCAAGTTTATACCCGGTACGATGACCACGGCGGAAAGAAAGCGAAGGCTACTCATCACAGCATTTGTTTGCAGGGTCATTGGCGGTACCGAGAGAGGGCATGATGTGGGACAACAATTTTGATGCTGATGGCGAGTGGGGTTTGTTCGAGCGGCAGCAAAACTTCAAGATGCTGGTGTGGCATGACGATGGCCGGCCATACTTTCGAATCTCCAACGGCGCGGATGTGCTCGCAGCAGGGGTACACTTCCAGGGCGGTAAGAAAGGCATGCTCAAGTCCTACACCACATGGGACAAGCAATGGAAAGTTGGCTGTGCTTGCGGCAATAACTGTAACAAATGTGTACAGAAACAGTAGCATGCTTCATTCAAGAAGATGAGCACCTTCGTGACAGAAAAGAGAAGACTGAGATCAAGAGGACGATGATACAGCCCACGAATCATCACCCGCGGAAAAGACGTAGTGTCGTTGTCGATAGGTGTCGGGAGTCTCCAGCCGAGCACGTGCTACGTCCTCGTAAACCTCCTGCACCCGCTTCCAGTTGCGGCCGTTGGCTGCCAGCTTGCTCTCGTGCAGATGATTGTTATCGTTAAAAGCAATGGAGGAAGTTGCTGCTGTTGCTGCCTCTTCGGCCTGGCTCATCAAGCGTTGGAGCTTGCGATAGTAGGCCCACTGGCACGAACCCAGCATATGGTACTCCTTGATGTGCTGCTGTCGTGATCCATCACTGCATTCCAACGCGGCCCACATGCGATCAATCATGGCTCGCTTCGTTGATGGGAATGACGGATCGCCATCCTCGCCCACCTCTGCTATCTCGAGCGGAAATTGAGCACCAGGACCACTGTCCGTGTGGTTCACTGACGTGCATACTTCCGCACCGCCTCCGTATCTCTCTCTGTCGTTTATATCGCTGTCGATGTCAGGATCGGCATCCCAAGCGAGAAAGTGCGGATGACGCATCAAGGAGAGAGCGAACAGAGTCTGGGTCTCGAAGCAGGCAAACGGGAGCACTTTCCAATTGAGGCCGATGAACGCCAGTGACGGATGTTCCACGTGCAGAACGTGCTCATACAGAGGCCATACGCTTTTTCCCATTTCGGAAGCCGGCGCTGGAGCAGTCTCGCTGCTGCCTGACGATTGAGCGCCAGCGAGAGCGCATCGAGCTTGGTCCGGATGGAAATAGACTCGGCACGAGGGTGCAAGAAAGGGCAAACTATAATCGTAGCCAGTGCAGAACACCACAGCATCCACCGTGTTCTCCGTGGCCGTGCCGTCAGAGAACTCAATCAAGCCTGTGCAAGAAGCCAAGATAGATCAGCTTGATTTCATCTTACCATGGCCAATGAAATGATACATTTGAAGATTTTGTGAGAGACTTCTTGTCATGCAGCAGATGGAAGGAAAGACCGGACGCACCATCGCCGTTAGCGCGCACAATCTCACAACCCAGCTTCAGCTCCAGGTTCGGGCCATCCCCAAATACGTCAGCCACAGAAGCTACCTTCTTCGTCGTATGCTGCTGCTGCTCATTCGTGCACGGCGGAGGAGTCGGCTTTTTCCGCACGCACACGTACACTTTGCGTGCCACGCTGGCCACCTCCCGTGTGATGTCTGCACCACGCGATTATCAAAGTACTCTCGTGTTAGTAAAGCAGTTGGCCTTGCGGCCCTTCACCAGAGGTGGGTTGCGCTGTCGTTGCTAACGTACCAACGCCTGATGCTCCCGCGCCAACCACGACGACCGTCTTGCCGGTGAATGGTGTTGGATCGCGGTAGCGCTTGCTGTGAATGATCGTCCCAGGGAATGCTGCCAACCCGGGTATGATGGGAACGGAAGCCTTGCTGAAGTGTCCGTTGCAAACGAGGATGATGTCAAAATGACTTGTGCTCGTGCAAGGCGCGGTCTCCTCTCTACCATCGGCGCCATTATCGTCAGCAAAGCCTGCGGCTTCCGGTCTGCCGCAACTGCTCAGTGATGGCCGGTCATGTTGTTCGTATGTCACTTCCCAGGGTCCTCGTGTTGTTGCTTCCTGGAGATGCTGCCCCACGCTGGTTTGAAGGCGCTCCACGCGAACTACTCTTGTGTTGAAGAGGATCAGCGGCCGCAGATGGAAGGTGTCAGCATAACGACCGAGATAACGCGCTACTTCTGAGTGATGGACGAATGAAGGAAAATCCCCTTCGAATGGTAGGTCGCTGAACCTGGTTCAAGCACCATCCACACCATCCGTCACCAACAACATCACGCACATCGTCATCAATCACCATTAGGAATGTCAAGAATTCCGTCCGGGGCAGCGGATCGTACTGCATGATCTCCTTGGGGAGGTTGGTGGTGAGGCTGCGGTACAGGTTACCCCGGCCTTCAGCCACACCCTCGGAGAAGAGCCATGTGCCACCCACCTCGTTGTTCATCTCCCATACTGTCACGTCGAATCCCTAACCAGGAAGTATGTAGTTATGCACTGGGGGAACAAAGGAAGCGTGCAGTGGGGCCGTACGGTATCGCGGAAATAGCGGGCGGCCACCAGGCCTGCGGCTCCTGCACCGATCACCCCAACACGCGGTCGCTTCGCTGCTGCTGGTGGTGCTGCAGCAGCTTGGTCGTGCACGCTCCTCAGCCCAAACATGCTTGGGTTTAAACCAAGGCAATTCTTGAAGAAAAGAAAGGGAAATGGTTCGGAAACAGAACGAATTATACTTCACATTCCTCTGCCCAGCACCACAGGCAGCATGCTTGATGTCTCTACTATCAAGATATATAAGAGTGGCCGATCTCAACCTCCTTCCACACCTTGATGCCGCTGCTGGTGCATGCGAGAACCTTCGACCACTCATGTATATATATATATATATATAGAAATATATAGCATCATATAGTATGGCACATGTGTGACTAACATCAGTGCCCCTTCGCCTAACCATCACGAACAACCCACCTGCATGCCTTTTTGTTGTAGTTATTGCCAGGAGGTTGGCGTCTGGCGCAACAGCTCGCGCCCGAAACTCCTAATGCTTCAGTTAATGCGGCCGTAGTAAATAAATATCATAAAGTGGATCCAACACAACCGTTGCCCAAGTTGACAGATCAGACGCCAATCGGAGCAGTTATTAAAAAACCAAAAATACGCGGATAGGCTGGTCATTTTAGCTTAATTAAAGGCCATGAGCAACCAGGACACCGGCACAGCTCAACAACCATGCCGGCAGCACCGGTTTAGGGTTATACCACGTACAACGTGCGTCAGGAGTGATGATTGGCGGTAGCCCACCAGAGCGGCGAACTGCTCCAAAGGCCGCGGCCCCGCACAACGGCAACTTGAGCTAGTGCGCGGACTCTCCGGCCATACTGTAACTTTACCTCCGTCTTGTGCACCACTACCTCACACTCCCCGGCAAGTACCATCGATATGGCGCGTCTAGCACTTCTTCTTGGTCTTGTGATCACGCTGCTGGCCTTTTCGTCTACGGTCTTCGCTGACTCCCGGCCAACAGTCTTCATCTTCACTGATGCCAACACGGACGACGTTCAGGCCATCAAGCTACTTCTCAAGTACGACTCCGTCAAGGTCGGAGGTGTCATCCCCGACTGCGCAGGCTTTTGCAACATGGGTCCGGCCATTCAGAACCTGTTCGGACTGCTCGCCTTCATGGGCCGCAACGATATCCCCGTGTGGGCCGGAGAGCACTACGGCTCCGTGGAGATCGACTCTGGCGAGTACGGCTGCCGCTACACCAAGGCTGTACCGCTCTTCCCCAAAGGTACTTCTTCTCGTCCTTCCCCTTACCGCACACTGCCCAACTGTCCATTTGTGATGATGATGATGATGATGATGATGATGATGATGATGATGATGATGATGATGGACTTGTCCGCGTGCTATTTTGCTCTGCGTGGAGTGAACTCCTGCTTACTTTTTTATGTGTGCTGCTCTCTGATGCGTACCTCAAAGGTAAGATTTGGGGCGACACCATTCTCGGTCTCAACCAGCGCTACCCGAAACTGCCTCCCGGGCGCAACTACTACGCCGGCTTCCCGCAGGTCTACGCCCACCTGCCGGCCGTCGTCAATCAGACCGACGGACCCGTGTGGTTCCTTTCGCTGGGTGCCCTCACGCCCATCGACTACCTCTTCCGTAACCAGTCCTGGCTCAAGCAGCGCGTGGAGCACATCTATGTCATGGGCGGCTCTGTTGACGTTGCTGGTAACCTGTTCTGGCCAAGGGGCAAGGTCCCGAATACCTACGCTGAGTGTAACATTTATGGTACGTTGCACCGTCACACACTCGGGTAGTGGATGAGTCTCTCTAACTTGTTGTTACATCATCTATGCGCAGCCGATCCTCAGTCCGCCAAGGCCGTGTTTGCATCGGGCGTTCCCATCACGCTCGTTCCGCTCGACGCCACCAACGACTTCCAGCTGACGTGGCCTTGGCTCACCTCGTTCGGCGTAGAGGCTATAACACCAGAGGCCCACTTTTGTCACGATCTGCTCGTCACCATCAAGAACAACTCCGGGCCCACGTCGATGTATTCGCTGTGGGATCCGCTCACTGCTTCCATCATGGCCGACCCGTCGCTCATCGTGACGCAGCAGACTCTCAACCTCACTGTCGTCGTCGATGACACCAGCCAAGTAGGCCGTCTCGTTGTTAACGACACCATCGGCAACCCCGTCCATGTGGTCTTCAAGGCTGATCCGAACTACTTTAACCACTTCGTCAGCAAGCTCAACGAGCCTCGTCCCAACTCGGGCGACCCAACAATGAGCCTTGGTCGGCGTTCCGTCGTTGCTCCGCGGATAGTGACTCGGTTCTTTAGACTGATCACCCAAGTGGTAGAAGTAGTGGTGCGATCAATCAGCGAGGAAGACTTCTGACACAAGCCAACAAGCAGTGCTGCTCTCGTCCCCATTTTCACAAGTGCAACTGAATTATAATTCAGCTAATACTGGAGTTTTTTCATTGGCTCCAACAGAAATGAAGAAGAAAATCCTTTTGTTTTGCACTTTTGCCTTCCTCGGGAAGAAAGGAGAAAGGAATGACGCGATTCATGGATTTTTCTCCGTTTGGACTCCTATCCGGCGGTTCTATCCACCACGTGCCTTACCGCAAGGGTCCATTTCCCTTGTTTAATTGCTAATCGCTTGCCCCTGCACCATGGCTGAAGAAGAAGGAGGCATCGAGACCGACTTCCAGGCGGCCCTCAACACCGGCAAGATCAACGGCGCCATCATCTGCGCCAGCGACTCTGAGGGCCGCTTCGTTTACGACTGGACGCTGGGTGAGCGCACGTTGCTGTCCGGTGAGAAGCGACCCCATCAGCTTGACGATGTGCTGTTCCTCGCCTCGGCCACCAAGCTGCTCACCACTATCGCTGCGCTGCAGTGCGTCGAGGATGGGCTGCTGTCACTGACGGGCGATCTGTCGTCCCTCGCGCCCGAGCTTGCCGCCAAGGAGGTCCTCACCGGATTCTCCGAGGACGGCGATACGCCGCTGCTCGAACCGCAGGCGCGCTCCATCACGCTCGAGATGCTGCTCACGCACAGCGCCGGCGTCACCTACCACTTCCTCGACCCGCTCGTCGGGCGTTGGCGCGACAAGTTCACCCAACGGCCCGAAGACCCGGACGGCCAAACCGAAAGGATGCGTGTTGAGGAGCTGTTCAGCTACCCGCTCAGCTTCCAGCCCGGCACCAGCTGGATGTACGGCCCCGGGCTCGACTGGGCCGGCCGCATCGTGGAGCGCGCGACGGGCAAGACGCTCGGCGAGCGCATGCACGAGCGCATCTTTGGCCCACTGGACATCACCGACGCCCAGTTCTACCCTCCTACGCGCGAGGACCTGCGCCCGCGCCTCGTCGATCTGAACCCCAACGACCCCGACGCCCTCGGTCGCGCCGTTTTGGGCGGCGGCGGTGACATGAACAAGCGCACCAAGGGCGACTTTGGCGGCCACGGCCTGTTCATGACGGCCCCGGACTACGTCAAGGTGCTCCGCTCGCTGCTGGCCAATGATGGTAAGATCCTCAAAGCGGAGACGGTTGATGACATGTTTGAGCACCACCTGAGTCCGGAGGCCACGACGGGCCACCAGACCGCGTTGGCCGGTCCCGCAGGCATCTTCTTCCGCGTCGGCACCGCGCCCGGCGCCAAAGTGGGCCACGGATTGGGCGGCCTGCTTACTCTGGAGGACGTTGATGGCTGGTACGGCGAGCGCACGCTCACCTGGGGCGGTGGCCTGACCTTCGCCTGGTTCGTCGACCGCAAGAACGATCTGTGCGGTGTAGGCGCTGTCCAGGCCTCGCTGCCGGTCGATGGCGGTGTCGTGGCCGCGCTCAAGCAGACCTTCCGCCGCGATATCTACCGCAAGCGCGCCCAGTGGAAACAGGAGCAGGCGTTGTAGGGAAACGGAGGACGAGAATGTCTTGTGGTCTTTGATGAAGACACCCAATGCCTGCCTACCCGTTTTCAAGGCCAAGGAGGAGTACCCACAAAGGAGTGCAATTGTTGTAAGCGTATATTCCCATCTTGGTGATCAATACACACGTTAACGTACAACATAGGTTATACAGAGCGTTAGCAATGGATATCATTTATTCGTCGGCAGCCAACATTAACATGGTCAGCCTAACCTGGGAGTGCGTGTAAACCAACGCCCTCTGCCTCGGTAACGGCATCGACATCGGTTTCTCCAACTCAATCCTTTTCTGTCGTCTCGACCGGTCCACCGGCAAGAACGTCCTCGGGTGTGAGCGTAACACCAACCGGCACCATCGGCTGCCACGCTGTTGCGCTCACCTACCCTAAAGCCATCGCCCACTGGCACCCCCTTGTCAGCCACAATCATCGACAACTCCTATTCCTAGTTTCGCCTACAGCAACCTCAACAATAACTAAGTTGCCGTCATCATCCAGCAATCACAGAGCTCTACTCACACGCCCTCAGCCTCGGCCCCTTACCAACAACAGCAACAAGTCCAGCGGCCGCCACCCACTTCGTCTCCATCAAGCGACACAACTCCCCTCGTGACTAGTTTGGCTGGTGCAAGTCCTTCTGTTTCTTTCAGCACTACAGCCTTGCCAAGCACAGCGACATCCGCTTCGCCTTCATCAATGGTAGCCAAGGCAAGCAGTGGATCGGCATACATAGTACCCATCGCTGCAGACGCAGCAGCTGGGTAGGCGGAACGCCCGCCCCATGGTTCCTCACGACGTCGAGTCATGATAACAGTGAAGTTTCCTTTTCTCTCTCTCAACCTATCAGGTGCCGGCGCGCTGTTTGTCGGGGTAGCAGCAGTGGCAGCCTACGCCTACTTCACCCACCGCAAGGTCAAAGCTAGCTGCCCAGCCAGCATTGGTATCTTCTACACAAGTCAATGCAGTCCTGGGTGTGAACTCGAATGCCCAGCTAATGCACAATAATGAGCTCTTTGCTGGCCATCAGGCAGCCTGTTTCACCAGCTTCTACTATCTGCCTCCTCCATGCACCTGATGTGTGAGAAGGCTGCTTGTGAGCGGGCACAGTGACTGAATATATATATATTAGGCGTGTTGAGCCCAGCGTTAGTGATCGCCAACATGTAGCCTCTTCAACGGTGCACCGCAGTCCGCCGCTCAGCAGCAACGGGACTGGACGAGCAAGCCATCTGACTGGCGATCAAGCTTCGTTTCCGAACGGAGAACTTCCAGAAGAACGAGCGTGTGAGTGTGCTTACGTGTTGTTTCAGAATCACTCTCACTGCGTTATGGAGTCAATATTACCCGATCTGTAAAGTTCGTTAGTTTGCTTTAGCCTAAATGGAAGCGAGCGGCACGACAAAAATGCAGTTAATTTATAAAAATAATTAAAGTACATTAATTATCAGGAGACCAATAACGGAGTGCCTCATGTACCCTCATACTCGGCACTGTTTGCTGCTTCTTCCGCTGCGCTTTTTTGTTGGAAATCGAAAACGCACACAAACCCCTGGCTTTAGTGTACGTAGGTCCTCCTTTCGTACGAGCTCGTCTTGTTCCTTCTTCGTTTTTCGTTCTTTGTTGGCCCTACTCCCCGTTCTTTCTTTCTGAAAGAAAAGCTTCATCGTCCAGCTCACTTCGGCCATTCTCCTCCTTTTTCAGATTATTCTGTAAAGCTTCCGAGATGGCCTACGGACGCCAGTTCTCTACATCCATCTTCCTCATATGTCTCCTTGAGTTCGTCTTCTGGTTCTACTGCACCGTCTCGGCTGCAGGCGCAGCCGAAGAGATGTACATGACTCAGGGGATCGAAACCTTGAAGCACGCCTCCGGTGCCCACGAAAACGAAGTCGCCGGAGCGACTGGTCAGGAGGCCTCCGGTGCCGTCCACCAGACCGCCGGGCAGGCTAGCCTCCACGAGCCCATCAACCTCCAGTTGAACGACCTCCTTACCAACGTAGCCACCGGCGGAGACTACAGCGTTGGTCGACTGGGCGTGTGGATTGCGGTCGCTGTCGGGCTGCTGGGTATCAAGTGGCTCTTCCCTCACCATGTGAAGAAGATTACGGAGGTGTTGTCCCGTCCTGATGAACTCTACTATCTGCTCAAGTTCAAGTTCTTCTATAAGGCACGTCCCCATCTTGTATCGATGTTGTGTGTGTGTGTGTTGTGTGCAGGGCAATAAGCCAGGAGGAAGTTTTCATTTTTATTTTGGTATTGTTTTTTTTGTCTCCGACTCCGGGGGTTTGTGTTTACCAATGCTCCCTTTCTCGGCTTTGTCGTGATGGTCATGGTCATGGTATGCGCTCTCACCAGGTGCCGGAGTTCCCGAAGAACTTGTCCAAGGAGGACCTCTTCAGCTACCATAAGCTATCCCAAGTGTCGCGGTCTTTCACTGCCGTTATTGCCGAATTGCCTGAGGAGCTCAGGAGACCAGTGCGGTTTCCTCATCCCCTTTTTATTATTAATTAATTTATTTTTATCTTGTTTCAGTCGATGTCTATCTCACAGGCGTACGCCTTTCTCAGATTGCCAACTTCTATTTGGTCCTACGTGGTCTTGATACCATTGAAGACGACATGTCAATTCCTTTGGAGGACAAGGTTTGCCCGTCGTGTAGTGCGACATGTGCGAGGAGAAGGTCTCACACTTTCGTTTGGATCATACTTCACAGGTGCCCCAGTTGATCCACTTCTGGGAGAAGCTGTACGTCAAGGGCTGGAACGTCGACGGTTACGGTGACAATCCGCACGAGAGGGATCTCTTGCAGCAGTTTCACTTCGTCATCGAGGTCTTCCAGGACCTCAAGCCTGAGTACGCTCTGTTTTCTCTTTTCATGCTTTGCGTTTTTCGTTCTTTGATCGAACTTCGTGGCCCGCTGGTTGATGCAGGTATCAGGAAGTGATTGCGGACATCACCAAGCGGATGGGGGCTGGTATGGCCAAGTATGCTCAAGACAAGCAGGTCATCACGCTTGAGGACTACAACGAGTACTGCCACTACGTCGCCGGCCTCGTAGGAATTGGCGTCAGCAAGATGTTCGCCGCCTCGGGCTTCGAGTGTAAGCTCTTCCTCTCCTCAACATCTCGGCACAATTCTCACATGTGCCGTCTTCTCGTGTTGGACAGCCGACAAGTTCACGAATCTGGATGAGCTGTCCAACAGCATGGGCCTGTTCTTGCAGAAGACGAACATCACCCGTGACTACCTTGAGGACGTCACCGCTGTTAACCCGCGTATCTTCTACCCAAAGGATATTTGGTATGGCATGGACTCATGAGAGATTGAAGTGCGAAGCTTGTGCTCACGACCTGTATAACTTGCACACAGGGGCAAGTACGCCAAAAACATCATTGATCTGAAGGAGCCAGAGAACAAGCAGGCCGCGCTGCAGTGCCTCAATGAGATGATCACCAACGCGATGGCGCACATCACGGACTGCTTGGACTACATGATGCTCCTGACCCATCCGCAGGTTTTCAAGTTCTGCGGCATCCCGCAGGCTATGGCGATCGCCACACTGGCCCGCATCTACAACAACTACGACGTCTTCAAGAAGGAGGTCAAGGTTAGGAAAGGAGAGGCCGTCCAGATTATGATGTATGGCGGCAACTACGAGGCTGTCACCAGCTTCTTTCTCAAGTACATCGCCGAGATGGAGAGCAAGATCCCTGAGAAGGACCCGAACGCCGAGAAGATGAGGCACTACATCTCCGTGGCCAGGGAGAGGATCGTCAAGGGGAGGGGCAGGCAGCAGTGAGAGCACCCCTGCAGTTGTCCTGTTCAGTGTGATTAAAAACTCGGGTGTTTGTTGCATGATGGAACCAAGCTTGCCTGCTGCTGTGGCCCATGGTGTTGTTGAATTCTCGGGCTTTCAACAAGTCGCACTCTCGCCTTTCTTCTGTTCACCAAACGACAAAGGGACTTGCGGAATGGAGAAGAACATAGTACCAATGGATTGTTCTGCATGAATTGTGTGTGCAAGTGGGAGCCTGGGTAGCAACAGACGAGCAACACCAGCAATGACGCCCGAGAGCAGCCAGATGCCGAGGTTGGTGCCCTGGGAAGCCTGGTCGGGAGAGGTGCGGAAGCTCGCGTAGAGCACCTCGGCGGCCTTACCCTGCACGGCGAACTTGGGTATCGTGTAGGGGATCTGCTTGAAGAGGATGGGGCCAAGACTGGCGTAGAATCCGAGGACGCCGTCGGTGGCAAGCATGCGCGACGCACCAGCGCCGAGACCCTTAGGGAAGGTCGTCCGACATGGAACGGATACGAATGGCCTCGAGAGGGCACAGGAACAGATCGGCGATGAACTCAGCCATGGGCATCTGATGAGGATCCATTCCCTTCTATCCTTGCAAGCCCCAAGAACCCAGGACCCATCAAGCAATTAATCACCCATAGAGCTCATCCTCACAAAGATGGACAAACAACTGGTGCACTGCCCACATAGGTGCATACAATATGAAACAACACAGGCCTTGTTTGCATCACAGACATTGTGGGTGGTCCCTGCCCCATGACAGACTGCTTCTCATCCAACAAGGCTTTTAGATGAATGCTCGTACCAAGAATTCAAGAGATCATCACGGGTAGAAGAGCGACGAAAGATTCAGTTCAAATAAAACAAAAACCACACCTATTTGACTACTTAAGTAGTACGTATCCATTTTCTCGGTTTTGTAACCGTAATTTTAACTGAATATAGAAAAGAAAAGAAGGAAGTTGCGGTGCTACTGCAAGTCCGCCTCGAGAAGAGCTTAATAGATGGATAGGGTGGTACGTACACCCCTGCACAAGGCCTGTCTTGCTGGTGATGTGGCCAGCGCGACCTACCTGCTCGCTGAAGCCGGGCACACAGTTTATGGTTTGTGCCCATTTTATTTTTCATAGTCCCCACTGGGCAACAAGGGAAATTAAAATGTATTATTATTCAAATAGATAAAAGTATTATAATATAGATAGATCTATCTATATCACGCTTGCAGGCCTGCAGAGACGGACCGGTACGGACATACGCCATGGCACTATGCCGTCGTGGCGCGCAGCGTGCCGTGCATCAACCAACTTCGAGGCCACACGCATTCAACGTCTGCTGTTCTCAAGGTAAGCCGTACCAAGATGCTTTCTTCTTGCTTCTTCTTCATGTCCGATCTGGAGGAGAGAGTAACGGTGGTGTGGCGGACAACAAACAGGCGATCGGCAATTGGCATGACGGTTCGACGCAAACGAAGGCGCTGATGCCGCTCATCGAATTCAATCAAGATGACATCAGCCCATCACCAAGTGCCGTCCTCTCTGCCGACCGCACCATGGTATGTCTGGGACCACACACACACTTGCGCAGGATGCGTGTACGAAGGCACGCTTTGCTCCGATCAAGGAGTCTGCGTCAACGGAGAATGC
>CDEZ01023540.1:0-20679 GCA_000826365.1 Acanthamoeba royreba
CATCGTAGGCAACCCAGAGTGGAGCGACTACATAGTCGAAGCCGACCTGAGGAACGTAGGCAACAGGTACGCTTCTTCGCCATGCTGTGTGCACGCTATTTTAGTTATCAGAACCGCTTTTTGCTTATATGTTGTTCAACAGGTCGTGGGGACATCCTGGTGTGATATTCCACGCGCAAGACGTGAACAACTACGAAGTCATCTACTTCAGGCCGCACTCCTTTCACTCCGGTACGTCAGTGTCATAGGGTAGTGGTGGGAAGAAGGAACTTGAAGCACGAGCTTTCAGGCTTATTCTTTCCACCACGGGTTCACGTGATCGAGCTGACACTTGTGTCTTTCTCTGGATCTTCCGACTCTGGGCACACGTGTGGGGTGGGGCAGGAATCCAACACGGATTCAAGGCCGACCAAGTGGTGATGTCCACCAGCTCCGCTGCCACCGTACCGCATGACAAGTACGTGATGCCGCGCTCTATCTTGGGCACACATGTATGTGACTCCGGCTGACGGCTCTGGTCGCCTTGGTGTTGGTGTTGATGTGGCTTGGCGTGACCTCTCCTTTCAGCTGGTTCCACGTCAAGGTAGTGGTGTGCTCGTCCGAAGGCTTTGGACGAGTCTACATCGATGACATGAAGAAGCCCTCGTTGGTCTTTGCCCTCAAATTCAACAACGGCTGCGTGGGCTTCTTCCAGTACGAGCAAAAGGGCTACTTCAAGAACCTCGTGGTCAAAGCCCTCGACGTTGAGAAGGAGGAAGATGACTAGCAGCAGAACAAGCATCACCATGCCGATTCTCTCACGGCGAGAATATGTATAATCACCCACGTGGTGCATCTCTTTTTAACAAATTGCCATCTATTTTAATTCCGATCATTTTTGTAGCATGGATGTGCGTTTAGGCACCTTCCATCTATAGTACACTTACACTCTCTTCGCCACCACAGCCGCGGCGGTTTGTTCGCGCTCCTCCTTGCCTTGATGTGGTGCACTAAGGCGACGATGAAACCACCTTGGTCTCCCATATCATAGGATTGTTTATGGTGGTGCGCCCCTTCTTGGCGGTCTCTGGATTGAGGAGCAGGCTCATCGGAACGCTGCCGCTCAGTTCGCGTTTCTTCTGCTCCCTCTGTTTGCTTCGGTACCGCAGGCCACACCTGTGAGATCAACCATCTGTGAGCAATCCAACTCAACATCTCCCTCCCGCCTCGGCGAGATCGTCGCTGGTGGCCTTAGGAGGCCGTACGCATTGCAAAGAGTTCCCTTGCCCAGTGGACCTGCCCGCCACTCCGGCGTCGAGTCCGTTCCGCAATGCTCGCACCGTTTCCACGCCAGGTCGCCATCAACCTGCCAGAAGAAGAGGTGAGTCGAGTGAAAAAAAAACTAACACGACAATATATAGATATCCACGAGCAACACTGTAATATACGATAATAGGCTGCTATTGCTAGTCACACCACGTGGTGTTGCAGGGTGCCGATGTGACGCCTGCCAATCGCTTGGCGGTTGCAGAGCGCGTAAAAAACCAAAAATGGGGAACCAATCGCCGGTTAAGAAAAACCGGAATTGACCAATTGGAGAAAAGGAAATCACCAATCTGTGTACGCAACGGAGAACACACACCACTCCGCGTGCGGATGTGCTCGTAACCCGGGGTAGGGACCTCTCACCGTGGTGGACGAGGAGGTGGGCGGGGGCCAAGTGTGCATGAAGTGGGAGGAGTGTTGTGGAAAGGGAAGGGGTGCACCTTGACGCGGCTTCGCTTGTAGCGGGGCGCATTGAGCTTCCACTTGACGACGTGACAGCCGGCCTGGTCCCACTGAGTTCCGGTCGTGACGCGGCCTGTGGGTGACGTGGGGGAAGAGTGAGGCTCGTTGGCGCTCTCGTCCTCCTCATCGCGCGAGGAGGACGCCTTTCGCTTCTTCTTGCCGGCCTTCTCCTGCTTCACGCCGCCGCCGGGCTCAGGTTGAGCCTCCGCGGTGGGCCGAGCCTCCCTCGGCGGCGAGCTGGCGGCGCTACGCAGTTTCCGTAGCGCTGTGGCAGCAGTCTTGGCCGTGCGTGTCTCAGCACCAGGCTTGTCCACCACGGTGCTCGTAGGGCTGCTCCTCAGGGTGTCGGTCGTGGCTGTGCCGGCAAGGGATCGAACGAAGCACGGGGCCGCAGGGAGGATGGGCGTGGGAGCGGGCAGAAAATCCTGCGCCTGGCGGAGGTCGTGTCCGGTAGGTAGTAGGTGCGGCGGGAAGGTCAGGGGAAGAGGCAGGGAAGAAGTGAAGGGAAGAGGAG
The DNA here is from genome assembly GCA_000826365.1 of Acanthamoeba royreba. Lineage (NCBI taxonomy): Eukaryota > Discosea > Longamoebia > Acanthamoebidae > Acanthamoeba > Acanthamoeba royreba. The sequence goes on from CDEZ01023540.1 coordinate 2,282, forward strand.
GGAAGGCGCCGCCAGCGAGGTAGGTCGAGGCCATGTGCTGGTGATAGTGGTGAAGGTGGTGGTAAAGATGATGTGAAGAGGAGGACGAGGTGGTGTGGAGTAGGCCCAAGGGGAAGGGAGGCGGCATCCAAGAGGGCAGATGATGCGGAAGCGGCGCGAGGGGAGGCGGAAGAAGGGACCCTCTGGACGTCGCCGCTTCCGAGACCTCTTGATGCATCTCGGGTCTCCTCATGTGTGTAGAACAGGACTTTGGCGAGAGAGCCTGGTGGGGGCTTTACACAGGGCGCCGTGTACGGGGCGAGTGTGTGAGCCAGGTGTGATGCGTGTGAGACGTGCTTGGGTGAGTGAAACAAAGGCCAAGCGCATACACGGAACGCGAACAATTGGACTAATGACGCCAGATGATGGTTGGCAAGGCGCAAAAGGAGCCGGAGATGAGGAAACGGCCGCAGCCTGACGACGAAAGTGGGGTAGTTCCTCTCCCAGCACCGGAGACAAACTTGTCTTCTCGAGGCTCGTGTCCTAACGTTGACGGGGTCAAGCAGAACAAGAACGCCCGGGTTTCTACGTGCTTCACGCCCGAGGACTTTATCTTTCAAGGTTGGCACTACGGTCGAGCCGCTACCCAAGTTTATGGACCCACCCGTTGATCGAGGTCGTTTCCTGTGCGCGCTGGCATGCATTCCAGTCGACCACAACAAACGTTTTCATATTTCTTAAATTAATGACATGGTGCTTTTGAAACAATTTTACATTCTCGGAAACAATTTCCTTGCGTCCTGAAAGACAGAAGGTCGACTGCCGTAGAAGTTTGAAACATTTTAAAATCTCGGAAAAATTTCAGGTTTACTGTAGATAAGATGGAGGTAGATGGCCAGCCCCCGCCTCCGCCGCCCCCTGGGGATTCTGCGCCGGCAGCGTCGGCCCAGTCTGGCGGCGCACCTGCGCCGCCAGCCGCCGCGGCTCAGCAGGCCAGCGCTGCGGCTGGACAACAGACCACGGCCGCCGCAGCCGTGCAGCTCCTGAATGCCCCGCAGGAAATGGACGACGAAGAGCGGGAGAGCATCGAAGAACTTCTCAATTCGCTTGAAGATTTCGTTCCTGCTGTGCGTCCATCATATTTTAAACAAATAATTTCTCAAATTCGTTTTAATATTTTGTTTTCTGTTACAGATTCCCGATGAAGTGGTCAATTACTACCTCACAAAAACCGGCTTCATTTGCAGCGATGAAAAGATGTATGTTAAAGTCCCCATTTTCCCAAATCGATCAAACAACAATTTATAAATCTTTTTCGATATGAATTGTTGGTAAATGTTTGACGCTTGGCCGTTTGGGCGCAGTCGTCGGCTGGTATCGCTCGCAGCGCAGAAGTTCATTTCCGACATAGCCGAGGATTCCCTGCAGTACTGCAAGATTCGACAGCAGAGCCCAGCTCACCGCGACAAGCGAGGGAAGGTACATGAGTTCCTTCATTCACTAGTGTCGAATGGATGTATCACTGACGAAACGACTTCGCTGATAACTTGTTCGTCTGGCTGCTTCATGTTTATCTATCGAAGGAGGTAAAGCTTTCTTATTGTATATCACGGTTGGTATCCTGTGAGCTTCCCGCTTAACCTTTTGAACGTTCTTCTCAGGGCCAACGGTTAGTGCTGACAATGGACGATCTATCCCAGGCGCTCAAGGAGTACGGTATCACTGTTAAGAAGGTTCTCTCTATCGATTCATTCTTGGCCTTTTGATGGATCAGACTGACTGACTGTCCATTCCTACAACAGCCTGAGTACTTTGTGGACAGGACGCCCCAGACGGGAACCTCGCTGTCCTCTTCTACAGCTTCTGCTTCTTCTGGTGCCTCAGGACCTGACAAAAAGAAGAAGAGGACAAAATGAGCCCACAATCACTACTTGATAGCCACACTCCCGTTTCTTGTACAGCTGCCTCAAGTCTTTGGAATTTGAGAAATGTTTCTTCGAATTCGTTTTTGAAGAAATTTGACGTATTCCAAAAATATAAAAAATACGAACATAAAGTGAAATCGCAGACAAAAATCTGGTTGGAAGGTTGGAAGAAGGAGGAAGAATGAAACCACAACAGACCAAGTTGACGGCTTTCTTGCGCACAACAGCCCCACAGCTCGTCCTCACTACCACATCTTCAGTCCCGGCATCTCCAACAAAATCCTTGGCTGCCGCCGGCGGAACTCAATCGCCTCGTCATCAGGCAGTTCGATCTCCCGCACGAGAGGACGAGGACCTCCCTTGGCCCGAAATCGACCTCACTACTGTCTCTGACTCTTCGTCATCTTCCTCTTCTTCATCTTCATCTTCATCTTCAACGGCGACTCCCACTAAGAGGAGGAAGCCGGCGTCGCCTACCTCCTCTACTACCACCAAACCGGCCCAGTCCCGGTTGGCCTCTCCCGCCAAACGTGCGAGGATGCTCAGTACTGCTTCTTCTTCTTCTTCTTCTTCGTCATCTTTAGATTCGAAACAGGCGAGTGATTCGTTGGAGGACATCGAAGAGTTTTCGAGCGAGTCGCAGGGAGATGGAAAGAAAGGCCAGCCATCCGACATTACCGATGACGACCTGATCGCCGCCGCCAAACAGGTTGAGCAGGAATACATAAAGAGGACTTCCTCTTCTTCTTCGTCGTCGTCGTCTTCTTCTTCTTCAGCTGTACATCCATTCTTTGTGCGAGGAGGACGAGGCAAGCGGCTGGACAAGTCCTTCTACGAGACCGACTGCGAGACGCTGGCCAAGCGGCTGCTCGGTCAGCTCCTTGTCCGCGTCACTCCAGACAATCAGCGGTTCCTTTCCCTTCTCTTCGTCGTCTTCATTCTTCTTGATCATATCTTCTTATCTTCATTCTTTTATTTATTTATTTCTAGTTTGTAAAATACAATGAAAAGAATAATTTAAAATTTTATGTTTTTAAAAGGGAAATGATTTAGGAGGAGGTTAACCATCTGATCTGGAATTGTTGTGGCTGATGATCTACATTGATTGACTTCTGTGTTGTGTACCCACCAACAACAGGTTAGCAGGACGGATCGTCGAGACGGAGGCCTACTTGGGAGGAGAGGATAAAGGAGCTCATTCCTACGGTGGCAAGATTACTAAGAAGAACAAGAGGTACACCATCTTGGTCTCTTCATGTTGTGCGTGATGATGTCTTAACATCTGTGAGAGCTCTGCTCATTTCATCTCATCTCGATTGTTGCAGCATGTTTGAGCCGCCTGGGACGGCTTATATTTACAAGTAAGCATGCCCTTCCTGCTGGTGTACTTGCAGTTGTTCGTATCTGATTGTTTTTCTCCTTCATCAACAATTGCAGGATCTATGTTACCAATCACTGCTTTAACGTATCCTCCCTTGGTGCGGGCGCGGCAGTGCTTGTTCGTGCCCTTGAGCCCGTTGAAGGGTTGGTACGGATGCGGACGAACCGAATGAGCGGGAAAGTGTCCGGCACCCCTGTTCGGGATGCTGATCTTAGCAGGTACATAATTGATTCGAACAGAAGTGCAGAAGAAATGTACTGAGTCTCTTCCTCAGCGGCCCCGGCAAGCTGTGTCAGGCACTTGAGCTAGACTTGGCGCAGGATGGCATCGATCTCATAACTTCGGATATACTTTGGCTTGAAGAAGGCCAGACGATTGATGAAAGGAATATCGTCGCCGGACCACGCGTCAATATCGACTACGCTGAGGAATGGAAGGGTACGTTCTCTCTTCCCCCACCCCACTTACACTTCCAGTCTTGGGTGCGTAACGAACTTGATCTCTGATCTCATCTCTGCGCAGACAAGCCGTTGCGCTTCTTTGTGAAAGGCAACTCCCACGTGAGCAAGCCAGCATTCTCCAACAACAAGAGCCCTTTCCGTGGCAATAAGCGATTCTGAAGCTAGCTGCTCAGCTGTCTCTCCGTGACACAACTGCTCAGTGATCTTTTGCCGGACTTAAAAAATTGTAAACTTCTTCCAGGAATTATTTATCTTCCAAAATAGAGGAGTATCAGCAGAGTTCACACAACAGTCAACCCTCATGAAGTGCTCTGCATGCAGTTCTCTTCCACCTTTGGTGGTGGGCATCTCAGGACCATCACGCAGTGGCAAGTCCTCCCTGGCGCAGTCCCTTCACTCTGCCGATTCGGGTCTTCGAGCTCATTCCTTCACACCCTGTGCCATCCTTCATCTTGATCACTTCACAAAAAGGGTTAGGTTCTTCCTTCGTTTTTCGTTTGGGCAGGCGGAGACCTCTTTGTCTGAGCCTCATGTGAATGCTGAATCGTACGTGTGTACAGAAGTCAGAGATGCCAAAGGCAAAGGTGCGCGGACAGGAGGTGGTCAACATGGAGCACATGGACTGTATACGCTGGGCGGCCTTCGTCAAGGAGCTACGCCGGCTCATCGATATGCACTCGAGACGCGTCTGCCCCTCGTGTTGCATCTCTGTTCAATCATCTTCCACTTCGTCTTCTTCTTCTTTTGCGTACGTAGTCGTCGGTATCTAGAGGCACAGGTTCCTCATCTCTTACCATCTACTTGTTCAGCGCTTGCGCGGCTGACGAGGGGAAGCGGAAAGTGATCATCGTGGAGGGGTTTCGCTTGTTCGGTCATCAAGAAGTTCTGCCTCTGCTGGACGTGAGGCTCTACATCACTCTCGAAAGGAGCGTAGCTCGCCATCGGAGGTAAAATCATGTTGAATCCCTCTATGCTATCACTGATGTTGATCTTTCTGATCCTTGTCGGCTAGGCTTCGTACCACCCGAACGGAGGGTTGGTACTTTGATCACTTGGTGTGGCCATGGTTCATGAAGTACAATGGGCTTGTCCTCGCAGACCAGACGACTGTACACCACGTGATCGACGGTGCCCGAGACCGACAAGAGGTGCTGCGCATGGCTGTTGATCTCATCCTCGGACGAACGGTTCCAGAAGCCAACGATGACCGCCAGAAGTTTGAGGCACAGCTCCGGCCTCGGAGTACTCCACCGACAACAAGAGGCTGAGTGTAAATCGGTGCTAAATGGGAATGGATCGCCGTTAAAGTAACACTCCTCAACAAGAGAGCCTGATAGGTAGAGCTGATCATTGCTCTGAGAAGACGAATCGAGCGATGAACTTCCACATGTTGTCGGGGATTGGAGTGGACCACAAGTCAATCTCTTGCACGCCGGCAGGAATGATCAACTTGAACCTGTACGGATTGCGTGTCAGCAATCACCCCATGATGGTAAAAGATGATCTTCGTACCTTTCTTCCCATTCCTTATCTGTGAGGGGTCTGTTTCCTTCCTCCTCGTTGATGGTCTCTAGCCCGATTCCTAGCTTGTCCAGGCTGATGGCCTTGGTGACCTTCTCAAACTGTGATACAAACGTCTCGTACCTCGATGCGTACGTTCCCTATGTTCAATATTCAATCATTAGCAGCAGAGAATCATGCATTGATAGAGGGATGACGCTAACCATGAACAAAAGACGGTCAACTTTGGAAGCATTGAGGCTGGCATAGTCCCAGATTCCGCTCCATCCAGCAAAATCAACTGTGAGTTCCTTGCCCACAGCGTGCAGAGCCTGGTGCACACTATCAGATTGTGCGTGCATGCATGGCGCAATCAAGGTCGAACCTCAGCGAACTGGGATAGGAAGTTGGCGTAGGCACGGGCATCTTCAAGGGTGGGTTTGCCCTCTGCAGGCTCCCAGTCCACATTGTAGCCCGAGAATCCCTCCCTGATCGCCCTGAACCAACTACATGTGAGCGCCACGCAACAAGCAGAAGCAAAGAGAGCGTTCGCCGCACGTTCGCACGCAGGTGTTGATAAACGGCCCTGGGTTGTTGAATACGTATCGCATCCATTCGAGGAACTGCGGCGGATACGGGTACGATGAAATCACTTTTGAGCCATCATCATGCACACACACAGTACTCTGCTGTTAGCCTTCTACTGAATGTTGATTCATCAAGGAAAGGAGATTGGTGCTCAAGGATAGACGTACTGGGATAGGTGGCGAAGCCCGCCTGCTTGAGGAACGGGAGGACTTGGGTGAGGTTGTTCGTGACCAGCGTGCCGCCAGCGCCCAAGTTGAACATCTCGAACGATACTCCGGTGATAAGTGCACTGTGGTCGACCAGCGCCTGCAGTGTGCGCACAGACCAGCCTATATTTTAGCTCCTATTCAGGGTTGACTTGAAGTTTTGCGTACTTTGAGCTGCGTGTTAATGGCTGACGTGTTGAAGCCGCACCGCTCCAGGCACATCCTGCCCAAGAAGTTAAGGACATGCTTTTCCGTATATTTGTTCCTTGTTAAGGTTACATGATTGATAATTTAATTTTAAAATTTGAACTATAATTATATTCTAGCGAGTTTATTTATTTATCAACTTTAAATGTTATTTATGATTTATTTAAATCTTCATTACTGAAAATGCACAATTGTTGTACCACGGCATCACCCGCTTGTGGGCGGCAGCTTGGCCGGGGGCGAACAGACACAAGTAAACTGTCAACACGGCCACCAGCGTGAGTGAAAACCTCATCCTCTCGGTCATCTCAGAGAAGTCTTGTTTGTATCGCAATTGCTGCTGGCCGTTCGGAGTTTGTATTCTTCCTTCCTGACCAATAGGAACAATTTTTTAGTCATTTCCAGCTGACATTACATATATAATGAGAAGAGTAAAAGGTTGGCGTGTTAAGTGTAGGACCACGAGGCAGTGTCTGCTCGGTAGGGAGGATCTGATTCATGGTAGCTGCGTCCCACAGGTACCCGTCCTTCATCACCAGCTTGACGCGTTCGCTTCGTCCGGTGATCTCGACGAGAGGACTGTCGGCCTCGTCGTAGATGACTAGATCGGCCAGCTTGCCCGCTTCCAGTGATCCCAGGTCATGATCCAGTCCGAGAACCTTGGCCGGACCTAAAACAGTATCGATAGTCACTGTATAAAACGCTTCACCAGCTTCCTGCGCCCAACCTGAAGACGAACCTAGAGTGCAGGCATAGAGCACTTGATAAGGTGTAAGCCCTCCTTGGCGCAACATGTCCATTTCCCAGTGATAGCCAAGGCCCTATGAGACGAGCCGAGAGAAACAAAGCAGCTTAGCACTCTGCAAGCTGGACTGGATGAAACACGCAAAGGCAAAAACGCACTTGCAGCTGGCCGTGAGCGCCGACGAGCACGCTGCCGCCAGCGTTGGCCACTGCAGCAACAGATTGTACTGTAGCGAAATGGTGGTAATCCCAAGGCGCTTCCGCCATCGGCCTTCGCAGGGATCTGTCATGTCAAAGTGTTGGCCACAAGTGATCAGAGTCAGGGTCTCAGTGAAGCACAACATTCAACATCCACACAAGACACGTACCTGGCTCTCACAGGAGCCTGCGGTACAAAACGCATGAGACGCTCGTTCTCCCACACATTTGTGGTCTGATACCAGTAATTCTAGGAACGGTAACGTTACTCTGTGTGTTAGGCCTCATCATGACTGCGTGATTCCTTAACTGTGTGATCGTACGCACCTCGCCCGGAAGTCCACCATAGTTGACCACCAAAGTGGGTGTCCAACCGGTACCACTTTGGGCAAACAGCGTTATCTTCATGGAGACATCAATGAGCAACTAATTCTAGAATCACAACAAGTACCAGAGCAGTACCACGTCTTTGTATAGCGGTGCCATGGGCAAGGAATGTTCGACAGTGGTGTGTCCATCCATGATGTGGTTCAAGTTCCAATTGAAGGCCATTCCGCCTTCCACCACAACGTCCATGTTCAGTTCGCGTGCGGCCTGAAGAGGTAGAATCATCTCAGAATCAAGAACGCAACTTCCATTTCGGAGATCTGCAGCAGATGGAACGAACCTGCAAGAGCTTTTGTCTCGCAGCCCGGCAGGGTTGCTCGTAGGACTTGACGGAGAATGCACCAAACGCCTTACGCTGTCTGAGTGCAGACAGTGCGTCGTCAAGGCTATTGATTTCCTCATGATATGGGCCACCAGCACCAAAGATGATCTCTCCCTGAATCAATTGTTGCTCTGAGCTTACTGAAGCGGCAATCAGAAGGGCAGGGAACGGGTAGTGTACAGTGCTGAATATGCGCGGGCCGATGACCTTACCATTACGGACGAGTTCCGCATCAGTGAAGACGTACCTAGTCATTGATTCAGTATGAAGGTGAAGATAAATGGTAACGAGGAGTGAGGAATGGGCACTGTACACTGTATCGGCTGAAGGGTTGTGCAGGGTGGTTACGCCAAAGGCTAGATTCGCCAAGTACTCCCAGCTTTGTTTCGGTACAACCGCCTCGCCACCTAACACACGTTCACGATATCAGACCGAGACGGTGAGCTAGATGTACACCTTACCTATCCAATGCGCGTGTGCATCGATGAAGCCAGGGAAGATCACGTTGCCCGTCATATCGACATCAATCGCTCCAGTTGGGCAAGGTACATTGCCCACCGGGCCTAACTGGGAGGAAGGGAAGAATGAAGCGAAGAAAGTAATCAAGAGATTCCATGAGATCAGGGAAGGGTACGGCTTCAATTCTGTCATATTGAACTATAAGGCGAGCATTCTTGATCACAGAACTCGCTGTTTCGTTGGGCGTGATCATCGTAACCAGTGTAGCCTACATCGACGAGATATGGGTAAGCGCCAGGCGAGCAAGAGCGCTTCCAATGTGATCAACGTACATTGCTTAAGCATACTACCAAAGTACTCTTGTGCGTGGGAGCTGTAAATCCCAAGTCGTATTGTTGAGTTCGGTCAGAGACACAGGCTAAGTTCATGTTACTGCATTCCAGGGCCTGTGCTGCCAAGTTAGAGTGTGCTACCAGCGGTGAGACTGAAGTCTAGGGTTGAGTACCTTCTCCGTCTCAAGGACGTAGAGCTGATGTGCCAAGAGCCACACGAACTGCCATCGGTCATTGATGCGGACCCAGTTGATGTAGTGCGCTCCATCCTGAGAGCATCTCTGAAGCTGCTTCGGCCATAAGCCCGGTCTCGATGTCAGGCTGATAGGGTTGGATGCTAAGCAAGAGAAATGGGTGAGCGCTCTGAACTAAGGAAACACTGACAGCGCCTACACTACCAGAGAACGGAGTCACAAAAGCCTGCTTGAACTCGATGAAGGCGATGTACGATTCATCAGGGGAGATCCGTATCTTTGTTCCATATTTGCTTGTCGCAAAAGTAGTTCGCTCCCGCGAGCGGATATCAATCTTGATGAGCCTCATCTCCGGATACCTACCGTCGTTGATGTAGACCGCAGTTCCATCTGCCGAGAAGGTTGGATCTTCGCCATTCGTGCTGATCTGCTCGGACTTCCAACCTGCACACCACGGCAATGTACTCAGCAAAGTCTCATCACCTGATTGCCTACGCAGTGACGTACCTGTACCGACTGCAAAGTTGGCCAAGTAAATGCCTGGGTTAAGAGAAAACATCTCACCGCTGAGAGGATCACTCGCGAAGCGTTGATAGACAAGCGTGTTGTCGTCTACTGGAGAGAATCTGGGATAGCCATAGCGTCCTGGTGGCAGTGTCAAGTTTTCCACCTGTCAAACGAGCGAAGCGTGTTGAGTGCCTGAGGCTGGCAGCAAGATGGAGTGAGAGTGAAGACAAGATGCATGCCTTGGATATGTCTGCTGAAGCGAGGTCGACAGTGACAATTTGGATGGTCGAGAATGTTTGATCGTCCCAGAGCACATGAACGACTTTGCCTCCGCGAGGAGAAAAGGAAGGGTAGGACTCAAGACTTGCATTCAGTGCTGTGGTGATCAAAGGCCGAGGTGGTCCGTTGGGCAGCGCTTTGACTGCATTCAACAGAGGATGTGTAAGACAGCGATTACCTACACGAAGATGCATGACTGGATGCGTACTGTATGTTTTCCCTATAGCGGTGTAGGCGGCATAGTTAACTCCATCAACAGTTACCATGGAGAGGTAGTTCGTCACCTTCACGTCAAAGGTGGACGAGTTTCTAACAGTGCCAAAGGTTAGGTTCAATCTTAACACACGTGTGCACTCGGAGTGAAGGTACACTGTAAGGTTGGAGGTGCGTGCTGTAGTCGCTAAGCTCACATTGACGTTGACAGTGATGGGAATGACGGTTGCATTACCTCTCGCCAGATTAATCCTTATGCACAAAGACAAGAATGAGATGTCGACTCGACTACATTGATGGAGTTGAGTGGACAGTACTGTACCGAACAATCTTACCGCCCTTGGCCCACACTATGATCTCTGAATCATTGTTGGCGAAGGAGAAGCTCGGATATACGCCCGAAGTTGAGGACGCCTCTTGTTGATCGAATTCGAGCATCCCGTAAAGGATCTGTTCATTACCTGCCGATAGAGATATCAACATCATTGATATCAAGAGAGCGCTGTCATTCACCATCCGTGTACCTGTCTCCAGATCTTGTAAGACGAGCGAGGTGTTGCCATAGACGCGACGAATGAAGGCCATTGTTCGTCCATTCTTTGAAAGAATTGGCCGGGCTGCCTGTCATTTGAAGCAGAAGTGGATCAGGGTATGTTTCTCGATCATTCAAGGATGTTTGAGCAAATACCCCTCCTGGCCCTCCGGCCACATATTCTGACGAGTTGGCCAAGACGTTGAAACGTAAGATACTAAAGATGCCCGAGTGTGGGTCCTTATCGTAGCTCCAGTACACGGAATCCACCATGTTCTCGCTTTGGAGAAAGTCAATAGTTACACCCAAGGATATGATCAAGATGGTACCTATAATAAATGAATTGGCCATCTGGGGAATAGACCGGTTCTTGAGGGCCAACCTGAGCGTAGGGCGTCTTCCGTCCGACATAACGGGTGCCTTCTCCTTCCTTGGCTCCACCAACAGGAAAGCGCCATAGTGCACTTCCAGCAATCGATCGCGCAGATACCGTGTACCACTGATAGCAACAAGAGTGAGCCCTGATTGATTCATGTGGTATTTAGAGGAGAGGTACCTTCTCAGCTATGACAGCTTCACCATCAGGAGACCACATGGCATTACTGTATATTGTAGATGTAATAAAGTATATAAATCACTTCGCCAAGAAACCATGATTAAGGAACGTACCTGACCAAGTGATAAGGCTCATGCGTAACCTGAACGGCTGCAGCTGGGTCTGTTCTGTCCATGACCCAAATGTTGTCGCATCCAGACAGATCACTGCAAAGAGGAACGTAAAGCTTTTGTTAGGATTCGATCATGTATCAGTGTGAAGGTGGATAAATGCCTTGTAAAGACAATCTTCTTGCCGCTCGGATCGTATCGGGCCTGCACTTCGTATGCAGGTCCCCCACGCAACAGCTGCGCCTCACCACCCTGACGATCATATTCACAATCTATATGAGGAACTAGGGCACTCTCACTCACCCCATACTCACCGTGATGGGCACAACATAAATGTCCCCCAACATATCGAAGAGCAACTCACTTCCATCAGGTGATAGATCGACATTCATCCATGTGCCTGCAACACGGAGCATGTGTCAGATCACGGTGAGTCGAATGGAGCATGAACGCACCTTCAGTGGTCGTGAAGACGAGACTGCGCGAGTGGTTGGCAGTAATGTCCCACGGATCGGCTGGTCGGAGCGGAAAGTCGTTCACGCTACCGTCGTCCACCGGTGGCTGAAATTGGGAATTAAGATTAAATTTAAACTTAATTAAAATATATCTTCTTGATTAATATATCTCAACATGTTGATTATTTTAATTTGTCTGAAATAGGAAAGAGAGTCACCGCCAAAATTGTGTGGAGGAGATGAGTACGGGAGGAGGACAGGGAGTCGAGGGAGATGAAGACGAGTCATCGGTCAGATCAGCGGCGAGGACGAAGGTGGCGATGGCGAAGGCCACGGTGGTGAGAGCCAGACACACGAGGCCCGCCACGACGACTCGCCGGCCTCGATGGCCCAGTATGCTCCCGCTGTCCGCGTAGAGCGAGCTCATAGAGGACTTGATCGGTCCTCGCCACACAAGTGGTGCCTCATCGTCCATGTTCAGGGCGTGTGATGGTGTAGGAATTATCCGTCACGAATTCTGAGTATTAACCATTCATTTCACCATATGTTTGATTGGTTTTTTAATATATCTCCTTTATTTTAGTGTTAAAGAACAATTCAAGGAATGATAAAGGGCTGCAAGGGCAGGAATGTCAACCATCCATTTGCGTACCGAGGCATCACCCAAGAAAGGGATGGCGCGTGGCGATGCGACAGATCTCACGGTGTTGTTCGCGCGTTACGATGCGCTCCACGATTTCGCCATCACCCCGCACCACGCGTGTGCGCCCGGTGTCCGGATCGTACACCTCTCGGTACGTGTTCCTCAGCTTTTCATACGCCTGCATCATTTTCCAATGAGTGATCAAGATAGACGTGCAATCAGCAATAAAGGACTGTACAGCATCAGAGAGGGGTCCCATCACACGTCTGGGTGGCGCCGTGTTGTTCGCAGTTTCAGTCTTTGGTGTGACCGTGCTGCCTTTTTAGTTAGAGATATATAGTGAGTCACCGGTGCACGCGCGTGCAGAGTCCCCGTGCATATCCGCCTACCTGCTTGCCTCGCTGGCGGGCGGGTCACCGGAGCAGTCATAGTGCCATCATGCGTCCCGATTCCTCGTGTGCCTGTCAGCTGACTCTGAAATTGTTGTAATAGAAAATAAATGATAGTTCGCAGCATTTTCCAATAATTATTTAATAATATCATGGATAAAAATAATCCTCCATATTGACATTGGAAAAATAAAATCAAATAAATGAAACATAAAAATGAATAATTTTAATATATTATTTCTAAACTAGTACCTTGCCAGCGGCAGGCTCTACGTGTGCAGTTGTGTGTTTCTTTTTGTCCTTCTTGTCCTTTTTCTCTTTCTTCTCTTTTTTGTCCTTCTTGTCCTTCTTTTTGTCCTTTTTCTCTTTTTTGTCCTTCTTTCGCTTCTTCTTTTCTCGGCGACGCTTCCTCTCCCTCTCGTCCTCTGATGATGACGATGTCGAAGAGGATGAAGAGTCTGACGAGAGGGACCGCTTCCTCCTGCGCTTGTGTGCCTTCTTGCTGCTGCTGCTACTCTTCCTCTCCTCCTTGTGCCTTCCTCTTTCACGCTCCTTCCCTTCCACGTCCTTCTTCATCCGCTCATTCTCCTCCATTTCGAGATTTTCAATTTGTGTGCAGAGTTTCAATCCACTACAAAACGTTTCGTAATTTTTTCGGTAAAGATGAAACGATCGCGCAGCGCAGCATTATTGAAATATCGGAATCGGAATGCGTTTCGTTTTTCCCAAATCAAGCCGAAAAATGCAAAAGGAGAACGTTGTGCGCCATGTGGCTCTGCAAGTGCGTTTCCTCCGACTCTATACCGCTTTAGGTAAACTTAAAAAGTCAGTGGATACAACTGTACGCGTGGCTTCTTGCGGCCTGGGAGCCATATGTTTCAGGGTAATGACCATGTTCCAAGAAAACACAAAAACAAAAAGAAAAATTACCACTCATGGACCCGCATTACAGTCTAAAGGCTTGTGCAGAAGGCGCGACAAGAGCCTCGTTCATTCAACCTTTCGGTCCAAGGGAGAAGGATTGTACAAGGAGCCCTCCGAAGAGGAGGGATTACCCTATCCCCCACTTATTCCTATGATTACATGTAGACGCGTCTGGATGACTGCCACGTGCTGGTGCTAGGGTACTCGATCACAATGACCGATAAGGTCGCGACGCATTCCCTACATACACGTGCTTAAGTCTTTTTCCGATGAACTGGCAAAGTTGCATGTCACAAGACAGGTGAATCTCTCCGGAATGAAGCACGTCACACCGCAACGGCGGGTTGCTACCTTGACTTGACTGCAAGACAGGCGAGAAAAGGTAAGTCCACCTTTCGCCTACGTCTTACCTTCTTTGGCTTTATGTAGAACAGCTCTTTTTCTCTCGCGCAACACCCCTTGGTGAGTGATTCTGTCCCTTCCGTCAGCCCCACAGTGTGCTGATATCCTAGCAGAGCAAAGCAAAGCGAAGCGAGCAAAGCAAGAGTGATCCCATCGCGTTACTAGCAAGCAAGCTCCCTTAACACAGTGCGTGTTGGAGCTTTATAACTGAACTCTTCCTCTTGGGCCGTATACGACCTTGCCGTTAAAACACAACAAGTTGTTTCTTCATCTATCTCGCTTCATTCCCTTCCCTTCCCTTGAACCGCGATGTGGCTTCTTCTCCTCATGCGCTTCTCTCTACTCACGTTCTTCCTTCTCCTCTCGTTCTTCTACTCCGGTACTTTGCCCGTTCTCAACTTTGCGGGCACTCCTTGGTCTGCTTCTTCTTCTGACCTTCCTCCACACTGCTGCAGGTGTGAATGCTCAAATTCGCAACTGCACACTCAGTGTGGGTGCGTCGTGCGTGTCTACTGACTTGGTGCAGCCGATCAACACCAGCACGGTCTTCTACAAAGTCAAGACAAAATACGACTCAGATCCCACGTTTGGTCCCATGTACGCGTCTTCTCCTTTCGGCTCTCACGGTTGACTTAGCGGCGGTGAGAGGCCGCGCGAGTTTTGCGGTGTGCGCTCACTCCATTGTTGCTCTTTGGCGCCAACAACACAGGTACAACTGGGACAACAACTTCACCTTCTTCAGTGGCACGCAGGCGGCCAACATGTCCTACATTATCTACGACCCTGCCTATGACATTTCAGGAACGAAGAAAGTCAGTACGTGGCCACTCTCGCTGTTCCGTCTCCGCTTTCGAGTCTAGGTACCTAACCTTGGTGTGTGGTCTGCTGTCCTTATGTGAAGCTATCAACGACTACAACCAAAATGTGATGTCCGACGTGTGTGACACGATTGTTGTGGGTGCGGTCACGATCAATGTCAAATTCCTCGCCGTTTGCGCGTCGATCACGCCATCCATCACTCCAACAATATCGGTCACGCCATCCACAACTCCGAGCAACTCTCCAACGCCGAGCTACACATCGTCACCCAGCCCTACACCATCTCCAAGCTCAACACCATCGCCTTCGACAACTCCATCGGAGAGTCCTTCTTCTACCCCCAGTGCATCGGCATCACCTAGCGAGACGAGTAGTCCGTCAAACACCCCTTCTTCAACACCTAGCCCGTCGTCTACTCCGTCAAACAGTCCATCTCCCTCTAGCTCGCCAACAAAATCGCCCACCCCTTCACCCAGTCCCACACCCTCGCCGACGTCCACTCCTTCGCCTTCACCCTCGCAGACGCCTTCTAGTACGTCCACACCGTCGAACAGCCCGTCGGCTTCTTCCTCGCCGTCGAACAGTCCGTCGGCTTCATCTTCACCCAGTTCTTCGCCTAGCTCTTCCGCGTCTCCGTCTTCTTCAAGTTCGGCCTCAGCGACACCCTCGGAATCCCCATCAAACACGATCACTCCCACCACGACGCCGAGCAACAGCCCAACGCCTAGCCAGACGCCCACGAATAGCCCTACTCCCTCAATCACGCCCACCACAACTCCGACTAACTCACCTACGCCATCGGGCACTCCCACCCACTCGCCTACTTCCAGTCGCACTCCCAGTAACACTCCCACGATATCGGTGACTCCGACGATATCGACCACCCCAACGCGGACGCCCAGTAACAGCCCTACAAGTTCGCCGACCAGTTCAGTAACGCCTACCATCTCGCTCACGCCGTCGCGGACACCTACCACCACTCCCTCTTCCAGTAACTCTCCCACTTCAACACCTTCTAGCTCAGTGACCCCCACAAGTACTCCAACACCGTCCGTCACCCCGACAATATCGGTCACTCCATCAGTGACGCCGAGTCCGTCGCCGACTCATTCGGGGACACCAACGTCTACCCCAAGCAATACGGGAACGCCTACGGGTACGCCCACGCCAACTGGCACAAGGTCACCTACCAAATCATCGACGCCTACCATGTCTCCTTCGAAGAGCTCCACTCCTACGATCAGTGTGACGCGATCGCCTACCCGCAGTCCATCACCCACACGCAGCATCACGCCAACAATAAGTGGAACTCCCACGACGACTCCCTCGAACTCGAAAACGCCTTCCATCACACCAACTCCAACAAGAACCCCCTCACCAACGGGCTCCGGAACGCCCTCCGTCAGCCCCTCTGGGTCCAATTCGCCGACGGTTACGCCGCTTACCAACGGTCAGTGTCTTCACAGCTTCTCCGCTGTATTCACCAACGGAGACCCGTTTCCTGTTATGGGCACGCAAGATGCTGTACGTCATCTCCTTCTGCTGACAGTGATGCTCATCAGCCATTTTCTGATCGCAAGTGTCTCATTCTGGAATTCAGCTTTACAATGCGCTTATGATTCGCATGGCATCCGTGATCCCGAACACAGTCTATCAGATCTACATCACGAGCTTCAGCTCGGATCCATCCACAATCTCTTTCTCCTACATGATCTTCTTCTCGCCTCCAGATCGAAAGACACTTGTTGCTGGCCACATATACAGTGCGAGCTACAACGCCATGATGGACATTACCAACACCGGTACGTAGATCGTTGCCACATCACAAGCAATGCAATGCTGACGGCCGTTTGTTAATCCACACCTCCGCAGCGGACTCGTTGTCCACGGATCTGACAACTAGATACTCCAACAACCTCTGCTATGTGCCTCCCTCGCCGACATCCACGCCGACATCCA
Source organism: Acanthamoeba royreba (assembly GCA_000826365.1). Taxonomy (NCBI): domain Eukaryota; phylum Discosea; order Longamoebia; family Acanthamoebidae; genus Acanthamoeba; species Acanthamoeba royreba. The sequence goes on from CDEZ01023540.1 coordinate 18,953, forward strand.
CGCCCTCCTACTCTCCTACACCTACTACTACTCCTTCCAATTCGCCCACTGCAACCACCACGCCGTCCAATTCTCAAACTCCTACTTCAACGCCGTCTAATTCACCATCGAGCTCCAGAACTCCGTCTAACACGCCATCTCCCACACAGACACCAACACAATCGCCTTCACCATCATCCACTCCATCAGTGACCACTACTCCTACCCCTTCGCCGACCGAGACGCCCAGTAACTCTCCGTCTCCTACTCCTTCTTCCTCCAACTCGCCCACTTCAACTCCCAGCAACTCTGTTACACCAACCATCTCCGTGTCTCCCACTCAGTCTCCTACCAACTCGCCTACACCATCGCAATCCCCCACCAATACGCCTACACCTTCGCCATCACCTTCACAGTCGCCCACCAGCAGCCCTACGCCATCTAACTCAGCCACCAACAGCCCAACGCCCTCACAATCGCCTACCAATAGTCCAACACCATCGCAATCGCCCACCAACAGCCCCACACCATCGCGGACTCGAACGCCGACGCCATCGCCCACTCAATCGCCAACACAGTCACCCACCAACAGCCCAACACCGTCCAACTCGGCCACCAACAGCCCAACACCATCGCAATCGCCCACCAACAGCCCAACACCATCATCCACTCGAACACCGACACCATCGCCCACTCAATCGCCAACACAGTCACCCACTAACAGCCCAACACCGTCCAACTCGGCCACCAACAGCCCAACGCCGTCCAACTCGGCCACCAACAGCCCAACGCCATCACAATCGCCCACGCAATCTCCGACACCATCGTCCACTCGAACTCCAACACCTTCGCCAACTCCATCTCCTTCATCAACCAGAACACCCACTCCATCGCCATCACAATCTCCATCCAACACGCCATCACCATCCAACTCAGCTTCTAACAGCCCAACGCCATCACAATCACCCACACAGTCGCCAACACCATCGTCCACTCGAACTCCAACACCTTCGCCCACTCCATCGCCATCACAATCCCCAACCAATACGCCATCACCGTCCAATTCAGCAACTAACAGCCCAACACCGTCCAACTCGGCCACCAACAGCCCAACGCCGTCACAATCGCCCACGCAATCTCCGACACCATCGTCCACTCAAACTCCAACACCTTCGCCCACTCCATCTCCTTCATCAACCAGAACACCCACTCCATCGCCATCACAATCTCCATCCAATACGCCATCACCATCCAATTCAGCTTCTAACAGCCCAACGCCATCACAATCACCCACACAGTCGCCAACACCATCGTCCACTCGAACTCCAACACCTTCGCCCACTCCATCCCCTTCATCGACCCGAACGCCCACTCCATCGCCATCACAATCTCCATCCAATACGCCATCACCGTCCAACTCAGCTACTAACAGCCCAACACCTTCCAGCTCCGCTACCAACACCCCAACACCATCGTCCACTCGTACGCCAACGCCAACACCAACCCCGTCGCCAACACAATCCCCAACCAATACGCCATCACCGTCCAACTCGCCCACCACTAGCCCAACACCGACTCAGTCACCAACACAATCGCCAACACCATCGCCCACACAATCACCAACATCTTCACCCACAAGCTCACCATCATCAACCAGAACGCCAACCCCATCGCCAACACAATCCCCATCCAACACTCCTTCACCATCCAATTCGCCCACCACTAGCCCAACACCGACTCAGTCACCA
>CDEZ01023540.1:20729-32390 GCA_000826365.1 Acanthamoeba royreba
TAGCCCAACACCGACTCAGTCACCAACACAATCACCAACACCATCACCCACACAATCACCAACGTCTTCACCCACAAGCTCACCATCATCAACCAGAACGCCAACCCCATCGCCCACTCAATCCCCATCCAACACTCCATCCCCGTCTAATTCGCCCACGCAGTCACCTTCGCCATCGCCTACTCAATCACCAACACAATCACCCACCAGTTCACAGTCTCCGACCAGAACACCAACACCATCGCCCACACAATCTCCATCCAACACTCCTTCCCCATCCAATTCGCCCACCACGAGCCCAACACCGACTCAGTCACCCACACAATCACCAACTCCGTCACCCACACAATCACCAACATCCTCACCCACTCCATCGTCAACTCAATCGCCGACTCCATCACCAACTCAATCGCCTACTCAATCGCCCACCCAGTCACCAACAAGCTCGCCCTCTCCATCACCGACACAATCGCCAACTCCTTCGCCCACCTCGTCGCCATCAAACTCTCCCAGTCAATCCCCGTCACCAACACGATCACCTACCACCTCACCGTCTCCATCGCCAACACAGTCTCCCAGCAATACGCCATCGCCTACACAATCACCGACGCAATCGCCCACCAGCTCGCCTTCTCCGTCGCCCACTCAGACGCCGTCACCGACCCAGTCACCAACACTATCACCCACCAACTCACCGACTAACTCGCCTTCCCCATCACCCACTCAATCGCCGACACAATCGCCCACTGCGTCGCCCAGCCCAACGTCCTCGCCGACTCAATCGCCGACGAACTCACCCAGCGGGACTCCTTCACCTTCTCAATCGCCCACACAGTCACCGACCAGCTCACCATCCAACTCGCCCACACAATCACCTACGCCCTCGCCATCCAACTCTCCTTCTCAGTCGCCCACTTCTTCGCCCAGCACTTCCCCTTCTCCGACACAATCTCCCACGCAATCACCTACTAACTCACCTTCTCCCTCACCAACCAACTCGCCCAGCTCGTCGCCCTCTCCTACTCAATCGCCTACCAACTCGCCTACACAATCACCGACGCAATCCCCGACTCCATCGCCGACTCAATCTCCTACAAGCTCTCCCACTTCTTCTCCAAGCAATACACCCTCTCCTACGCAGTCTCCTACGCAATCACCCACGCAATCGCCATCCAACTCACCGACCAACTCACCGTCTCCAACTCAGTCGCCCACGACTTCTCCGACCAGCTCTCCTAGCCAGTCGCCAACGCAGTCGCCTACTCAGTCTCCGACCAATTCGCCCAGTCAGACTCCATCACCTTCGCAATCGCCCACTCAGTCACCATCCAACTCGCCTACCAATTCTCCAACTCCATCGCCAACACCATCACCAAGTAATTCACCCAGCCAGACGCCCTCACCGACACAGTCGCCCTCAAACTCGCCTTCGCAATCGCCAACCAATTCGCCCACACAAACTCCATCGCCTTCGCAATCGCCCTCTAGTTCACCCTCTCAATCTCCTTCCCAATCGCCGACCAACTCGCCCAGCAACTCCCCATCGCCCACGGCATCCCCGACGCAATCGCCAACACAATCACCAAGCACTTCGCCTACTCAGACACCCTCACCAACGCAGTCCCCGACGCAATCGCCTTCGCAATCTCCCACGCCCTCGCCGACGAACTCACCCACCAACTCGCCCTCTCCATCACCTACACAGTCACCTAGTCAGACTCCATCGCCGACCAATTCGCCGAGTAACACACCATCGCCATCACCATCGCCATCACCATCATCGACACCATCGCCCACACAATCACCAACATCGTCACCCACCAGTTCACCATCGCCAACCAGTACACCAACACCATCTCCCACACAATCTCCATCCAACACTCCATCGCCGTCCAAGTCGCCTTCGCAGACACCTACACCAACACCTACTCAATCACCAACCACGTCGCCCACCAGTTCACAGTCTCCAACCAGTACACCGACACCATCGCCCACACAATCTCCATCCAACACTCCTTCACCGTCCAACTCACCCTCCACCAGCCCAACACCGACTCAGTCACCAACACAATCGCCGACTGAATCACCCAGCAATACACCATCGCCATCGTCAACCAATTCTCCCACGCAATCGCCGACTGGTTCACCGAGCCCTACGCCCTCGTCAACTCAGTCACCGTCCAACTCGCCTACTCCATCGCCCACCAATTCGCCTACTAACTCGCCCAGCAATACGCCTTCGCCGACTCAGTCTCCCACCCAGTCACCCACCCAATCGCCATCAGTATCGCCCACGCAATCCCCGACACAATCGCCCACTAACTCACCAAGCGAGACGCCCTCGCCTTCTCAGTCGCCCACGATATCGCCCACCAGTTCTCCTAGCAACTCACCCACATCATCTCCCACGCAGTCGCCAACCAACTCACCTAGCCAGACGCCATCACCAACACAATCGCCCACTCAATCGCCAACCAACTCACCCACTTCATCGCCCTCACAATCACCTACTCAATCGCCGACACGCTCTCCAACCGCATCGCCTTCGCAATCGCCCACTCAATCTCCCACCAATACGCCATCACCAACCAGCTCCTCCACCCCATCTCCCACACCATCACTGACACAATCGCCAACTAACTCGCCATCGCCCAGCTTTACACCAACACCAACTAGCTCGCCCACTCAGTCTCCCACACCATCACCAACACAATCGCCGACCAGCTCACCTACGCAATCGCCGACCAGCTCACCTAGTCAGACTCCGACTCGATCGCCTACGAGCACGCCTTCCGCTTCACCAACGTCGACACCGTCCAACTCACCCACACAATCGCCCACCCTATCGCCGACTTCCACGCCATCCAACTCGCCCACTCCATCATCAACATCAACTCCATCAAACTCGCCAACAAGGTCGCCTTCTGCTTCATCCACGTCAACACCGTCCAACTCACCCACTCCTTCCCCAACAAACTCGCCCTCACAATCGCCGACCATCTCACCCAGCCGTACTCCTTCGCCTACGCAATCGCCAACGAGCTCTCCCTCAACTACACCGTCATCGACCAGCTCGCCTACGCGATCGCCCACACAGTCGCCTTCTCACTCACCCAGCAATACACCTTCTCCGACTTCATCACCAACGAGCTCTCCCACCAATTCGCCCACCAGAACGCCATCGTCGACATCGACGCCATCCCCTTCGCCCACCCAATCGCCGTCCAATTCACCCACTCAATCGCCCACACCATCAGCTACCGCTTCACCATCCAACTCCCCCACACAATCGCCCACGAAGACGCCGTCTAACTCACCATCCAAGACGCCATCACCTTCTCCATCGACGACCTCTTCACCAACCAACTCGCCAACACTCACCCCCACTCGATCACCCACAGCGACCCCATCAAGAACGCCAACCACCTCGCCAACAGCTTCGGCCAGTGTATCACGAACTCCCACGACGAGCCTATCCCCGACCACTTCGCCCTCGCGGTCGCCCACAAGCTCCCCTACAACCTCTTCCACACCCAGCCCGACACGTTCTCCCACGCCGTCGAGCAGTCCCACGGCCACGATCTCTCCAACGGCTTCAACATCACCGACCAATTCAGCCACAATGTCACCCACAAGGAGCCCATCCTTGACACCAACAGCGTCGGTTTCGAGCTCGCGGTCGCCCAGCATCACACCGACAAGGTCGCCCACTGTGAGTCCATCGACAACAGCGACACCATCACCAACTCACACGCCAACACCGTCGGTCTCAACCTCTCGGTCGCCCAGTGTCACACCGACAAGATCTCCCACTGGGAGTCCATCCCCAACAGCGACACCATCACCAACTCGCACGTCGACACCATCGGTTTCGACCTCGCGGTCGCCCAGCATCACACCGACAAGCTCTCCCACTGTGAGTCCATCAACAACAGCGACACCATCACCAACTCGCACGTCGACACCATCGAGCAGTCCCACGGCCACGATCTCTCCAACAGGTTCAACATCACCGACCAATTCCCCTACGACGTCTCCCTCAAGGAGCCCATCTTCGACTCCAACACCGTCGATTTCAACCTCGCGATCGCCCAGCATCACACCAACAAGCTCTCCCACTGTGAGTCCATCCTCAACAACGACACCATCACCAACTCGCACACCGACGCCGTCAAGAAGTCCCACAGCTACGATCTCTCCAACGGCTTCCACATCACCGACCAATTCCCCTACGACGTCTCCCTCAAGGAGTCCATCCTTGACGCCAACGGCGTCGATTTCGACCTCACGGTCGCCCAGCATCACACCAACAAGCTCATCCACTGTGAGTCCATCAACAACAGTGACACCATCAACCACAGCGACCCCATCACCAACTCGCACGTCGACACCATCGAGCAGTCCCACGGCCACGATCTCTCCAACAGGTTCAACATCACCGACCAATTCCCCTACGACGTCTCCCTCAAGGAGCCCATCTTCGACTCCGACACCGTCGGTCTCGACCTCGCGCTCGCCCAGCATCACACCGACAAGGTCGCCCACTGTGAGTCCATCAACAACAACGACACCATCGCCAACTCACACTCCAACACCGTCGGTCTCGACCTCGCGATCGCCCAGCGGCACACCAACAAGCTCTCCCACTGTGAGTCCATCCCCAACAGTTACACCATCACCAACTCGCACACCGACGCCGTCAAGAAGTCCCACAGCTACGATCTCTCCAACGGCTTCCACATCACCGACCAATTCCCCTACGACGTCTCCCTCAAGGAGCCCATCTTCGACTCCGACACCGTCGATTTCGACCTCGCGATCGCCCAGCAGCACACCAACAAGCTCTCCCACTGTGAGTCCATCAACAACAGCGACACCATCAACAACAGTGACACCATCACCAACTCGCACGTCGACACCATCGAGCAGTCCCACGGCCACGATCTCTCCAACAGGTTCAACATCACCGACCAATTCCCCTACGACGTCTCCCTCAAGGAGCCCATCTTCGACTCCAACACCGTCGATTTCAACCTCGCGATCGCCCAGCATTACACCAACAAGGTCGCCCACTGTGAGTCCATCCACCACAGTGACACCATCGCCAACTCGCACGCCAACACCGTCGAGCAGTTCTACCAGCTCCCCTACACTATCTCCCACATCCAGTGCGACGCATTCTCCCACGCCATCGGTAACGCGCACACCGACACCGTCAAGCAGCCCCACTAGTTCTGTCACACCTTCGCCGTCTCTTACTATTTCGCCATCCAGGACGGCCTCATCTTCACCTTCCACCACTCCCTCCGTTTCGCATTCATCTTCTCCTTCTTCATCACTGACTCCTACTGTGTCCATCACGCCTTCAATTTCACCAACGACGTCGCCTTCGCACACGCCGACTCTTTCTCCCACGCCGTCGATCTCGATCACAGCGACGCCGACTCCATCACCAACTCTGTCGCGCTCGCCCACACCAACGGCTTCTGTCACACCGTCGGTGTCTGCCTCAGCCTCGGCTTCAGTATCGGTATCGAGAACGCCGTCGGTTACTCCTTCGCCGTCTGGTTCTGTTTCACCTTCAAAAACAAGCTCACCTACACCTTCACCGACGGGGTCGCCTTCCAGTGCGCCGACAAGCTCTCCATCAGTGACGCTTACGCCCACGGTCACGCCATCAGTGACAAGGACATCGTCGCCTTCGAGCTCTATCTCGCCTTCGGCAACGGCATCGGTTTCTCCAAGTGTCACACCGACACGGACCGCATCGAGCTCGCCCACACCGTCACCGACCATATCTTCCTCTGCATCAATTACACCAACTGTTTCGGTCACGGCATCTACGTCTCCATCGTCAACCCACAGTCCATCAACATCACGCACACCTTCACCGACCGCGTCGAGCACGAGGTCTCCTACGCCAACAGTGTCGACTTCAGCGTCGATGACACCGACCATTTCCACTACTCCATCATCAACTCCTACAATTTCCCTCACTCCATCGGCGACCACTTCGATCTCACCCTCAATCTCAGTTTCGCGAACGCCCACTCCCACAATATCAACGTCGGCATCGAGCACCCCAACAATCTCGATCACACCGACACGGACCGCATCGAGCTCGCCCACACCGTCACCAACCATTTCAATTTCACCTACAAGCACAGTATCTAGAACGCCCACTCCTACTGTATCACACACAAGTTCGCCCACTCCGACTATTTCGATGACGCCGTCAACATCAAGAACGCCCACACCGACGATGTCTACGACCAGTTCGCCCACACCGACAGTCTCCACGTCGGCTTCAGTTACCCCAAGCATGTCCGTCAGTCCGTCATCCACTCCTACAAGCTCGATCACGCCTTCAACCTCAAGAACACCCACACCGACGATCTCCACGACCAGTTCGCCCACACCGACAATCTCCACGTCAGCTACTGTTTCTCCCACAAGATCCATCAGCCCATCTTCCACTCCTACACTCTCCATCACACCTACAATGTCAAGGACGCCCACGCCAACAATCTCCACGTCACCTTCAATTACTCCAACTGTTTCCACCACTCCATCCTCTACTCCTACAATCTCGATTACTTCATCAACGTCAAGATCACCCACACCGACGATATCAAGCACGAGATCGCCCACGCCGACAATTTCCATCACTCCATCATCAACTCCAACAGTCTCCACTACACCATCAACATCAAGGACGCCCACACCAACTATTTCCACGTCACCTTCCATTACTCCAAGCATTTCCATCAGTCCATCATCCACTCCTTCAATTTCGATTTCGCCATCAACATCAAGAACGCCCACACCGACAATCTCAGTTTCCGTCTCCCCATCCTCTAGCCCCACGCTCTCCACAACACCGGCAGCATCAAGAACGTCCACACCAACTATTTCCACGTCATCTTCCACCACACCAAGCACTTCTATCAGTCCATCATCCACTCCTTCAATCTCGGTCACACCGTCAACATCAAGATCGCCCACACCGACGATATCCATCACACGCACTCCCAGTCCGACATCCTCGGCATCGGCATCAATTACACCGACAATCTCCAGTACCCCGTCGGCGACCAGGTCGATCACTCCCTCGGCTTCCATTTCGAGATCGACCACACCTACGGTCTCAGTATCACCCACCAGTACTCCGACAGCCTCAGTGTCGCTCTCAAGCACGCCGACGATCTCTATCACTCCGTCGCTGACACCGACAATCTCGATTACGCCGTCAGCGTCAAGGTCACCCACACCGACGATATCAAGCACGAGATCGCCCACACCGACAATTTCCATCACTCCATCATCAACTCCTTCAGTCTCCACTACACCGTCAGCATCAAGATCGCCCACACCAACTATTTCCACGTCGCCTTCAATTACTCCAACCATCTCTACCACTCCGTCATCGTCGGCCTCGATTACTCCGACCATTTCCATCAGTCCGTCATCCACTCCTACAGTCTCGACAACGCCGTCAACGTCAAGAACGCCCACACCGACGATATCAAGCACGAGATCTCCCACGCCGACAAGTTCCATCACCCCATCCTCTAGCCCTACAATTTCCACAACACCATCAGTATCAAGAACGCCCACACCAACTATTTCCACGTCATCTTCCACCACACCAAGCATTTCGTTCAGTCCATCAGCAACTCCTACCATCTCGGTCACACCGTCAACATCAAGATCGCCCACACCGACGATATCCATCACACGCACGCCCAGTCCGACATCCTCGGCATCGGCATCAATTACACCGACAATCTCGATTACGCCGTCAACGTCAAGAACGCCCACGCCCACGATATCGAGCACAAGATCGCCCACGCCGACAATCTCCACATCAGCTTCTATCACTCCGACGACGTCCACCACGCCTTCAATCACACCAACGTCAACAAGCAGTCCATCATCGACACGCACCCCTTCTCCGACCATCTCTTTAACGCCCTCAACATCAAGATCGCCGACACCGACGATATCTTTCACTTCTTCGCCCACTCCAACAATTTCTATCACTCCATCCCTTTCTCCCCCGGCTTCTGTCACGCCATCGACCTCACGCTCCCCTACACCAACGATATCTATTTCCCGCACGCCCACGCCCACCATCTCATCGTCAGCATCAGTCTCTCCAACAATTTCTATCACGCCGTCAACCACACGCACACCCTCGCCTACCATTTCGATCACCAGGACGCCCACGCCGACGATCTCCCTCACTCCATCAACTTCTCCCACAGTTTCGGTCACGCCATCAACCTCACGCTCCCCTACACCGACCGTATCCATCACTCCATCGGCAACTCCCACCATTTCCATTACACCATCAATGTCCAGGTCTCCAACACCGACCATTTCCACTTCTAGCTCGGTCACTCCGACCATATCTGTCACACCATCGATGAGTGCCACCTTTTCACCTACTCCGTCGCCCACGCCAACGGCCTCAACGACTCGCTCTCCGACTCCGACCATCTCGACCTCAGGCTCGATCACTCCGACGAGCTCGATTAGTCGCTCTCCCACTCACACGCCGTCTCAATCACCAAGCACGACCCCTACTATGTCCCCGACGGCGTCCGTGACACCATCGAGTTCAGCATCTGCTTCAAGCACAAGATCGCCTTCACCATCTGCAACCGTTTCGCCTACACAGACGCCCAGCACGTCGGCCAGCTACAGCGCAACGCCTTCCACATCGGTTAGTCCGACTTCGTCACCCACGATTTCCATCACTCCATCGTTGTCGCCTACCGCCAGTCCGTCGCCCTCCCAGACAAGGTCGCCCACGCCAAGCATCTCGGCGAGTCGGTCTGCAACACCATCGACTTCGATCAGCCGATCGCCCACGCCTTCAATTTCGGTCAGTTCATCGATCACACCGACCATATCCGCCACTGCATCAGTCACGCGGACGCCTTCGCCCACGATTTCGGTCACGCGCAGTCCCACACCGAGCGTATCGACAACAGGCACCGCCAGCCCGACCATTTCGATCTCACGCTCTCCGACGCCGTCGATCTCGCTTACCCCGTCCGTCACCCCAACGCTGTCGGTGACTCCCTCGGTGACGAAGTCACCGACGCCATCGATCTCGTTCTCACGATCGCCAACTCCGACTATCTCAACATCAGGCTCTATCACTCCGACTATTTCGATCACGCCTTCGATCACGCGCTCGCCCTCACCGACTATATCTCACAGCAGATCGCCCTCAGCGTCGATCTCGTTCTCGCGAACGCCCTCTCCATCTACAAGCCATATCTCCCCGGGCACGAGCCCGACTCCGTCTGCTTCTCCTTCGGGCACGGTGCAGCTGACCAAGTCGGCCTCACCGACGCGGTCGGTCACGCCTACCATATCGAGCACGCGCACTGCATCTCCGCAGGCCTTCACTCCCTCTGTTTCCCCAACGCCGATGGCATCACTGAACGGCACGTTCTTCCCCTCGGTCACGCCGTCGACTACACGCTCAGCATCGCCAACAATCTCCACTTCACGAACGGTCACACCGTCGATCACAGCATCCCGCTCGGTCACTCCGACCATCTCCACCTCGCGCTCGCCCTCACCGTCAATCTCGTTCTCGCACACTCCGACGCCTTCCCCTACCAATTCACCTTCGTCTACTCCCTCTGCCTCGGGTACTCCTTCGGCGTCGCCCACCTATTCGGGCACACCGACAGCGACAGGCACGGCATCGCCAACCACCTCTACCTCTCCCACGAATAGTCCGCCTGTCTCCACGACACCGTCGACAACACCCACCTATTCGACAACCCCATCGATAACGGGCTCGGTATCGCCAACCATGTCGTTCTCACCGTCTTTAACGCCAACCATTTCCATGACGCCCTCGGTCTCGCCAACATTCTCTATCAGTCCTACTGTATCGAGAAGCGCGACCGCAACACCCACTCCTACAAGATCAGCCACGCCAACCATTTCCACCAGTCGATCAGCTACACCTACGATATCGTCTTCGCCATCGCCTCTCGGCTCGGGCCAAGTGGCATCGCCGCTGGTGTCATCATCTCCGAGCCCGTTTCCCACGGTGGACTTAATCACACGCGCGCCGTCGCAGTCCTCATCGCCCACTCGCTCGATCACACCGACCATCTCCAACACTCGCTCACCATCACCCTCCATTTCGCCATCACGAACTCCTGGTTTTATCGAAGCAACAGCTCCGGCGTCGCCTGTCTTCTCACCGACGAACAGTCCTTTCACGACGCGCGAACCATCGCCATCAGCGTCAACAACACGATCAGCAACACCTACGATATCCACCACGCGATCGCCATCATCTACGACTTCACCTTCTCGAACAGCCGGAGGGTCGCCACTTATCTCAGCTTCTAACAGTCCGTTTGCAGTGGAGTCATTCACACGGCTTCCCTCTCCGTCGGCGTCGGTAACTCGATCAGTGACACCTACAATATCGAACACGCGCTCCCCATCATCGACACCATCACCGTCGCGAACACCTGCCCAAAGTCCGACAGCAGTAACCTCGGCGTCACCGAGCCCACTGCCTTCAGATACATCGATCAGCCGGCAGCCATCACCTTCAGTATCTTCAACACGATCAGGGACTCCAACAATCTCTACTACTCGATCACCGACACCGACGACATCATCGTCACAAACGCCTGGCCAGAGTGCAACACCTGTGATCTCACCATCACCTAGCGTGCTTCCCTCTCAAGCACTGATCTCCCGTGACCCATCACCATCGGTGTCCACAACTCGATCGGTTACACCGACTATCTCCACTACTCGATCACCAACACCGTCGACATCATCGTCTCAAACACCTGTCGGCGTTACTCCCCCTAGTCCATCACCGTCGTCACTAGCGACTGCCAGTGGAATCAGCGGACGATCTTCTCTGCAGCAGGACACGTCTGCCCCAGACCCATCACTGAGCGCCCCAGCTACACCAGACTCAGAAGCGACATTGTCCAAGCGCAGTGAGCAAGTCCGCGACATCAAGAGCAGCCTTGGCAGTGAGTCATCGGTCGGGTTGAACACGCACAAGACGCAAAGCAGAATTGGAAGAAGGCTCCTTGATGAAGATGACATCGACGACCAAGACGAAGCATACCTGTTCGGCCTGCTTCCTACCGGCTACTTGGAGGTGCTCGCTGCCGGAGTGTTCATCACCCTCGTGGTTGGCGCGCTTTGGCGACGAGTTGCCGGGTTGGTCGTTAGTGGCGCACAGTTGAGCCCTCGCCTACCAGCTAACGTTTGAAAATATGAGATCTCTCTTGTCGTACAAACTGTCACTGTACGCTCTTCATCATGGGTGGATGATGCTAATCCTTGATGATAAGCCATGGATTTTCATCCTAAGACCAACCTCGTTAACAAATCCGCTACTGTGTGTCGAGTGGAAAGGGAGGAAGTGTTGTTGCCGTAGACTGCAGTACCTTGCCTCACTGAGGTTCTCATGCTGCATTCCAGTTGCAGCATTCTCTTCCCCACACAGTGGAGGTGGATGTGAACTTTATTGACACAGACCCGCACCTGCGCACAGAAGAACGGATCACACACCACTGTGGGATCAGGCAGGGCCTGGTATTCATTGCTTGGGGTAGTAGGAGTTGCTGAGCTCGACTGCCCGCACAGGAA
>CDEZ01023544.1:0-13338 GCA_000826365.1 Acanthamoeba royreba
TGTGCAGGAGCGTGCGTGAAGAGACCCAACTTGTGCATCGTGACAGAGTTCGTCAAGAACGGCAGCTTGCGCGAGCTGCTCAACGACAGCTCAGTGAAGCTCACATGGAAACAGCGACTTGGCTTGTTGCGGTCGGCAGGTCTGGGCATCAATTACCTGCATTCTCTCCATCCAGTGATCGTTCATCGCGATCTCAAACCATCGAACCTGTTGGTCGACGAGAACATGAATGTCAAGGTGGCTGACTTTGGATTTGCACGGATCAAGGAGGAGAATGCCACAATGACACGCTGCGGCACTCCCAGCTGGACTGGTACTTCCCTTCTTCTGCTCCTTCTTCTTCTTCTTCTTCCTCCTCTTGTCGTATGATGATGATGATGATGACGATGATGGCCTAACAAAACGGTGGATGACAGCGCCGGAAGTGATCAGAGGAGAGAAGTACGCAGAACAAGCCGATGTGTTCTCGTTCGGCATCATCATGTGGGAGGTGCTCACTCGCAAGCAACCCTACCAAGGACGCAACTTCATGGGCGTCTCGCTCGACGTGCTCGAAGGTCGCCGACCGACCATTCCGCCTGATTGTCCGGCAGAGTTCAAGAAGCTGATGAAGAAGTGTTGGCATGGCGAGGCCAACAAGAGGCCGTCGATGGAGGACGTGGTCACCCGTCTCGAACACATGCTCGGCGACGGCGCTGGTGCCTCTCGCATCTAGACCTCTTACCTGACTTCTCAGACATGTACTCCACTTCCGAAGAAGGAAAAAGAGAAAGCATTTCTTTTTTCAATTTCTGTTCGTTAATTTTTTTCAGCTCATGCGCACAGCGAGAGGACGCTCACGCAGGTCGGCAGCCACCCCTTGTTGGCCGTCACTGTTGGCATCGTTATGACCGTTTGACTCGTTTCACTGATGTGTGCGTGCATGCAGTGCCTGTCCCAGTTTTGTCTTCATACGGAGAAGACCTTCCCACGCTTACGCACGTCGGCTCTATTCCAACACCATACAACACCAGGACCACCACAGTATGAGCAGCAGCAGCAGCAGTCATAGCGGCACGAGCGCAGGCACTTCGCAGTCACGTCATCGGGCACCCTCGCTGGCAGCCGATATTGCGGTGATGCGGGAGCGCGCCGGCAAACAGGAGCTGCTGATGATCAAGCGCGGTGGACGCACGTTCCACGGCTACCTCGCCTTCCCGGGAGGGTTCGTGGACTATGGAGAGGACCCCAAGCACGCAGCGCTCCGCGAGCTGAAGGAGGAGACCTCGCTGGAGGCCACCGACCCGCGGCTGGTCGGCGTCTATGGCGATCCCTCTCGTGATATCCTTTCCTTCCATCCCTGCTCACGCACGCACTTCACGCACTGCACCCAGGCACGCACACACCACATATCACTCACCTAACCAGAGCATGATGGGGAAGATGGATACCTTGACCTTGATCGTGTTGCACATCCCCGAGGCCACACGGTGAGCGTCTTCTACTATGTCGCGGTGAAGGATTTCTCTACGATGAAGGTAAGGTTAAGTTTCGGGTTAGGACGCGAAGAAGCGTGCGTGGCTGTCTCAAGCGCCTCACCATCATTGCCGCAGGCTGGAGATGACGCTGCGCATGCTGAGTTCTACGATGTGGAGGAGCTCAAAGGCCAGAAGGACAAGATGGCATTCGACCATGCCGTTCTGTTCAGTGACCTCCTCGATTTCGTCAAGAAGAACAACATCGAACTACCACGAGTGTAGGTTGATGCCCGCTTCGCGCGAAGGCTAGCGCATATGTTCAGATTTGCACAGGAGTGTGAGTACAGTTCACAATCAACCATTGCCTCTCCAACTAAGAACCGTTGACAGAGGCGGCGACCTTCTTCTTGTTACGCCTATCCCGACTTTTCTTAGCTCGTCGCTCTCGATCACTTCGCGCGCCGACGTTGGCCTTCATAGGGGGATGCAGCATGGGTCGTGCCTGTTGCGCCTCTATTGCAGAATCACGATATCAGTACTGATGCCTGCTACTGCTATGAGTCAAGGCGCTGTACCAAGCAAGCTGTTGTCGTACTCCTTCAGCCAGGTGGCCACTGTACGTTTGAGTGCAAGAACGTATTAGCGTAATTCTACACTTAACCAAGCCCTATCCTGCAAAACGTACTGCCAGAGGGAAGGTTATCCTTGATCTTCTGTACAGCAGTTAGGATCTTCCTTCGATCAGATGCGTCCGTGATGCCTGGCCCGTGAGGTCGGTAAGTGAATCAAAGGGATGCACGATTACGCGCTAAACGGATGGTACCCATTTCGATGAGCTGATCATCACGCAACAGCGACAACATGTCAACGCTGATGCCATGAAGAGCAAATAGCTGAGCATATCGCTCCATCCCCAGTTCCTGCAACTCAATTGTCAAACGCTGAGTCTGACGTATCCTTAATTTAGACGTACCTGTAGCAGCGAAGCTGTGGCGGAGTAGTAATACTGGAATTCCTTCATCTCCTTTAAAGCATCCTTCATCTTGGCACTGTCGGCACCTTTGCCAATTAGATCATCAACATCCTGATCGAAAAATCATTAGCTGACGTCTAGAGTCATATCACAACCACAAAACAGACCTGATCGAGCAGTTGAGTAAGATCCTCCAAATCTACGAGCCCCTTATTGGCAAAAGTGAGGTTATAATGCTCCATTTCGAGGTCGCGCAGCCAATAGGTCATAGCTGAGCACAACTGAGGGTAAATAATCATCTAAAAAGCAAAAGCAAGAAGCTACCTTTCGTGCAGTAGCACGGAGACATCTTGAGGGAATGCAGCGCTTGAAGAAGCATCTGGGAATAGGGATGAAGTTGTCAATAACCAATCCAACGTACCAGCAAAGGCTACATTACCTGATCGTCGTACGTGACTCCCATTTCATCAATGATGAAAAAATTCACAAACGGGAGTGCGTAGTAGGGAATGTTGTATCGGCTAAAATGGAAGGAGTACTTCTCAAAGCCATTTGTCCGCAGCCATGTGAAGGTTTCTGAATGCACTAAAATTAGTCCTCTATTTCGGGTTGTAGTCTTCCTCGGCTGTACAATACCTTCAACTGAAGAGAAGCGTCTATACTTGTCAATCTCTCGCGAGAGTATATTTAACTCTGCGGGATCTGTGACTCCCAAGTCTCTACAATCAGCTTCTTCCATGAATCGGAGGTTATTTAGAGTGACAAGCCCTGTATTATCACACAGCGCAGGCTAAGAGGCTGGGATGCATGAAAAGAGAAATGAACGTGAGACTACCTTCTTCAAACTGGGGCGCATGGGCACCGAGTCCAAGGCACTTGAGCCACATGCCCACAACTGGAAGGTAGTGGATAAGCGGAACACCAAGAGACAAGACGAATCAGCTAAGTACATGTGTACGAATTGAGTTGCATCATTTGCTCTACGGCTCGCAAGAGTATGTTCGTGGCTTCGTGATCATCGCCGATACCCATCTGCTCTAAGCTTTTTTCTCGCAGAAAGGGCAGCGCAAAGAAGTCGTCGATACCTAGTTAAACAGAGAACTACGTATGAATATCGATGGTCCTTCTTTGGCGAACAGATGTGATGGGCGTACCAAAATGAGCAAACGTGTTGGAGTAGTGATCCAAGTTTAGCTGACGAAGCCACATATCCACAGCTAGATCACGATCATTGCGTTGAACAATGTTCAATCAGTCATCAGTTCCTCCCACGTTATGGAGTGCGCCGCCGTACCATTCTCCTTGTAGGCGGGCTTGACGATAAAGATCCGCTCACCCACCACAAGTCGGCTGCCCGGCACCAGAGCGAGGCTCAACTTACATCGTCGCTGGACCTGGGAATTGTCCCTCTTGCTGTACAGGTGGCACGGGCAGCTCTTGCCCGCGCCGAGTTGCTTGAGGAGGCTGGAGAGTGGCTCGTCTTTGTCGAACTCGTAGAGCATCCCCTCCACCGTACACTTGATGCTCGTGGCCGTCCGGTCCATCTTCACCACCGATTCTGCTTCGTCACCTAATTCCAATAATTCAAAACTTAGTTGACAATTTATAAATATATGTATTTATAATCGAATTATAAAAAGATATGAGCATTACAAAAATAAAATCAAATTTATTCTGAGATTTATTAAAAATAATTTATTAAAATACCTTTTTATTGTTAAATATATTTAATTTCATTAAATCAATAACGCTAATAAATAAATGCAGTACCAGATTTTGTGCTCTGCTCGTGGCCGTGTAGTGGCGGTGGTGCCACGTCGGCGGCATCGGGCATCGGCACAGAAACGGCAGCGCCGCCGCCGGCGAGCTCGTCGAGGCGGTGGAGGAGCATGAGGGGCAGACGGAGCTCGCGCTTCTTGGCGGGGGAGAGGGCGCGCCACTGGGCCAGGCTCGTCACCCAGTTGGTCCCCACCAGCCGCTCCACGACCCGCTCCACCTCGTCCGGCGTCCGTTTCAGCTCTACCAGCCCGACACGCCTCACCACCTCTTCCATCTCCACCATCTCGTTCATCTCCTTCCCCATCTTGTCCTCTACTGCCTCGTGTTCGGCCTCGTTAGCATCCTCTTGCTGAGGGCCGCCATCTTGGTCATTGTGATCCTGGACTTGGCCTGAGTTGCCGCCTTCTCGTCCTCCACCACCACCACCACCATCTTGAGCCTCTTCTTCTTCTTCTTCGTCTTTATGTTCAGCTTCTTCTTCATCTTCTTTGTTGGCATCAACAACAAAGTGCAGGTGAGTCGTTTGCTTGTTGTCATCTTCTGCATCATCATGATGCAATCCATTCTTCTTCGTGGCATCTGCCGAGGGCACAAATGCTCGATCGTCTTCCTCATCAAGGAGGCCGACGTGTGCGTCCATCAGATTTTTATTGATTAAATCCTTTCAGGAAAGGAGAAATTTCTGTTTGTCTAACAAATGTTTGCTGAAAGAATTCAAAACGTTTTCGAAACATTTCGGAAACATTTTGGGATTCATGAAATGCAATAATTGTCGACATGTAATTCGTCGTTGTCTTCTGGGTTTTGGTTGTAGCGAGAGCGTTTTTTGGTCGTTGTCGAACTTAAATTCACATTTAGTTCATTCATTCTTTTTCTTCGTCATCCTTCTTCCTTCTCATCATTCTTTTGATTTGACCGACTACCGGAGGAAGGAAGCTTGGGGATCAAAAGAAGAAACAGCAAGATGTCAGATTTCAATACATTGTCGGTGGACAAGGAGAAGGGAACGGTACAGGGGCGGAGGGACCCCGAGAAGGAGTTCCAGTTGCTTGAGAAGCTCGGTGAAGGGTACACATTTCTACTCCCACACCTGCCATTGCATTTTCTGTCCATCGTCCCACTCACGACCTGAAAAATCCAAGTAATCTTTGTTATTTTTCTACATATTTTTGCCCGTAGAGTGAGTACTGCCTTTTTATTTTTGCCAACGGATAGTGGTGGGAGGAGCCTTGTGTCTGTGAAACGTTTAAACGTTTGTCGCATGGCGTGTTTTGCTGTTTGACCACTCGAGAACTCACTCGTTTTCCTCTTTGCACATCGGGATGGGTGACGTCGTAATGCGCACTTCTTCGTGTGGTACAGATCGTACGGCTCGGTGCGTCGAATGCGCTTTCTTATCGTGTGACATGGTTGCGACCTTGATTGCTCACCGGCCTCTTACGCTGTGATGCAGGTATGGAAAGCCTTACATCGTGGTTCGGGGAAGATCATCGGTACGTAGTTCATGTGCAAGTTTCGCTGATGCCACTTACATCTGATTAAACATTCATTTATGTGCTTGTGACGACTTGTTCACTGATGCAGCCATCAAGAAGGTGGCAATCGACGATGACTTGGTGCGGCCTCTTCTTCACCTCTTCTTCAGTGGACTACCTGCTAACAGCTATCGTGTCGCTGATGTAGGAGGACCTTATCAACGAGATCAACATTATGAAGCAGTGCCAAAGCGAGTATATCGTCTCGTACTACGGCTCCTACTTCAAAGACAACGATCTATGGGTATTTCTCCAGATGAAAGTAGACGAGGTGGTACTGTACTAATGGTGATGCATTGGTATTTTGGCATCAGATCGTGATGGAGTTCTGTGGAGGTGGTTCGATTAGTGATATAATGACCATCTTGGGTAGGAGCTTGACCGAAGAACAGATTGCGGTTGTAACGCACTATGTTCTTAAGGGCCTCCAGTATCTCCACTCAGTGAAAAAGATCCGTACGGATTCCCTCATTGTAATTCCTTCGTTTCAATAGCTAAGTTAGAACGAACAGACCGAGACATCAAGGCCGGCAACATTCTCTTGAACACAAAGGGCGAGGCTAAACTGGCTGATTTTGGCGTCTCGGGTCAGTTATCCGACACCATGGCCAAGCGTAAGACCGTGATCGGCACACCATTCTGGTATGTAGTATACGGGCCAACTTCACAGCAACTGGTGATTACTGACATCTGTGCGAATAGGATGGCACCTGAAGTGATTCAGGAAATTGGATATGATTACAAGGCCGACATCTGGTCACTGGGCATTACGGCCATTGAGATGGCGGAGGGTGATCCTCCCTATTCGAACATCCACCCTATGCGGGTAACCTCATCTTCCTTCTTCATGGTTGGGATTTCTCTAATTGACCGACGTAATGTGCTATCTAGGCTATTTTCATGATTCCCAGCCGACCCCCGCCTCGCCTGTCGGAACCTGAAAAGTGGTCTAAGGAGTTTAACGATTTCGTGGCCCAGTGCCTCACCAAGAATGCAGCTGATCGACCCACTGCCGAGGAACTTCTCAGAGTACGAGTATTTCCTTCACAAGTTTAGCGATGATGCAGCGGGACTAAGGATCGTAAACAATATAGCATCCCTTCTTGCAAAAGGCCAAGACGAGCGCACTCCTTGCGCAGCTGGTCGACGAAACAATGGAGGCCATTGCCGCAGCGGGTGGCAGAGAGGCTGCTCTTGGTCTCGATGAAGAGGTGTGTAATTTCTGTCGTTTTAGAAAGGACGTCAGGCCTGACCGTGTGCTTCGCGGTATTCTCTCACTGCGTGCAGAGTGACAGTGAATCGGAAGATGACACAAGTAGCAAGAATTCAACCAAGAAAGATAGCGACGACGAGACGGATGCCTGTGGCACTACTGTCATCAGCTCTCAAACCATACAAGCCGAGAAGGAGAAGCAGTTCGTGCCACCTTACATGCAGAAGCCCAAGTCATCCAATAATGAGGTACGAGCCCGTGGCCTTCGATATCTTTGAACTGGATAGGATATTCACACAGTGTCCCTCTTTGTAGTACGAGAAGTATTCAGTAGAGGAGCTGAAGCAAATGCTTAAGGAGCTGGACGCCAAGATGGAGAAAGAGATCGAAGAGGTGAAACAGAAGTACGAAGCGCAGAGGAAGAAGTACACCTCGTTACTTCCCTAACGCGCCGAAGCCCTGTGTCATCGCCGGATGCCTCGCGACGTTCTTCATGCGATCGCGGCCCTTGCCCTACACTTTCCCTCCCGTCCGTCGGGCTTGTCAGTTTGGCCACTAACACAAACCACAAGTGTATACATTACCGTCACTATCATTCCCTCTCGGATTCTTTGATGTGGCTGTAGGGATGATGAGGTGGATGTGTCATGGACAAAGCATTTCCATCAGAATGAGGAATCTTCCAGAATCTCCCCACAGCCACCATCAAAGAATCAAAAAAGAGTGTTGAGTTGCACTTCCTCCTTTCTCATTCTCCTCAGTGATCAATGTTATGCACGCAGGGATTCGATCATGCGGCCTCACCGCAAGAATATGGGAAGTTTGCACCAATAGCCCATATTCGGCACATAAAAAGGCTTTTGTTCGTAAGCGCTCGCGCATTTCTAAGGGCGGACATACGACGGATCCCCGCTCCCTTGCCGAACGGACCTCTTCAAGCGACTCAACATCAGAACACAAACATCCCCCAAGGAGAACACACTGCCCCCACGCTCCACGGCACGTCTAGCGCAGCACGCTGCTGTTACTTCGCCTCAGACTCCGTTCGACACATAGCTGGTAAATTGAGCGAAATTTCCTTCAATAGCGCCTTTTGTCCTATTTACATTTTTTTCGCTTTATTTCTCAGGCAACATTTTTTTCGCTTTATTTTTGTATTCTGATATATCTCTGAAGGTTTCGTGCAAAACACAACAAATCACACTCTCGTGTAGCTAACGCAGACGTAGGCCACGCCCATGGAGGACGTGGATGCGAAGCTAGCCTTCCCGGCGGCCCTACGCAGTCCGCCGGGATCGCCCCTGGCCCCGCAGCGCGCCCGCCGCTCACGCAACAAGACGGTGGCCTCGTCCGCCCCCTCGAAGCATCTCCCCTCTGAGGACTCCACCGACCCACCTCTCCCATCATCAGCTCAGCCCATTCCCTCCTCCAATAATTCCAACCCATCAAACAATTTCTCGTCATCAACCAAATCTCCACTCTCCTCCTCCTCTTCGTCCTCTTTGTCGTCTTCGTCCTCTGCCACGCAGACCAAGTCCCCTGAGCGTGTTCGGTTGCCCGTGCCCAAGATGCGCTCGGCAACCACCTCCACGAGCTCCTCGCCCGCTCTCTTTTCTCTCGTCCATCAAACTCCCCCTTCGCCAATCCCGCCCCGCAGCCCCGCAGCCCGTCGTCCTCCCCAAGCCATGGCTGCGAAGTCGCCCCAGATGCGCAGGAAGCATAGCAAGCCCCTCCCCGCCTCGCCCCCCTACGTCGAACCCCATCTACCTTCCTCGCCCCCTGAGGACTACCCTGCACGTAAGAATCGGCGAAGGCACGGCACCGACGGTGCGGACAAGCACGCGCGTTGGATCGATGACACCTGTGTGGAGGAGGGACGAGACATTTTCTCTCCGCGCGTTCAGACTGAGGAACGAGCTGAAGACTGGGTAAGCATGAACCATCCATTTATAATTATTTTCATCAAACACTTTTTATTTTTATTTATTTTTGCCTTCCAAAGTTAGAAGAACAATTTAGTTTCAACTCAACTAATATGTGAATTGAGTTTTACAAAAATATAAAAATTAGGTGTTACCAAAATAAACAATTGTTACGAACAAAATACTAATGGGGATGAATGGTGGGTGTGACGTAATGTGCAGGCGTTCT
Source organism: Acanthamoeba royreba (assembly GCA_000826365.1). NCBI lineage: Eukaryota > Discosea > Longamoebia > Acanthamoebidae > Acanthamoeba > Acanthamoeba royreba. Next base: position 9,109 of record CDEZ01023544.1, read on the forward strand.
TGGACAAGATGAAGAACGGCGACGTTGGAAAGCATGACATGATCGACCGCGTCTTTTCCTCCTCCGTCTGGTGCAACGTTTGTAAGCGTAAGATAAAGGGCAAGCAGGTACCGCTTTCGCACACTGTCGCTTACGCCTTTGTCATTGGCGACAAGGCATGGGTATCAGCCAAGGGGGTGAACTTAACTTTGTTCAGAACCTACCTGCCATGATACCCTAGATTCCCTTCTTGGCATCAATTTGCATTGCTCACGCGGTGTGTACCTTCATCCCTACAGAGGCAAGGACGCATGTGCGCGATTTGTAGATACGTCGCACATTTCGAATGCGAACCCGATGCAGATCGGAGCTGTCCCGTCACCTTCTCCGTCTATCCTGCTTCTACTGACAATCATGATGTACCGTATCTCACTTTGTTTTCCTCTCACTTGTGAAACATGAAGGCCTGATGTACGCTTCTCTCTTCACATTCAGCAACATCATCTGTATCACGTATGGATAGAGGGCAATCACGCTTCCAACCCGTGTCTGTTCTGCAAGCGAGATGTATCAGGTCGTGACATGGTGGGCAGCCGGTGCTACTGGTGTCTTGGCGTTGCCCACAATGAATGTCGAGATGAAAATCCCCACGGCGAATGCGATATGGGTGAACTGCGAAGCCTCAAATTACCTCCATATGCCATCTACCGCACGGGCAGAGAGGAACCAGAGCTCGCTTGGCAGGTTCGATCTTTAATCTCTTCCAACACTTCATCTTGCCATGCTTATTGAACACAATTGTTCATTCAGTTGAATCCATCTGCGTTGAGTGGGACGGATATCAAGCCCCTATTGGTGTTCATCAACCGAATGTCAGGAGGTCAACAGGGTCCCGGAGTCATTCAGCGGCTATCCTCTCTTCTGAATCCGAATCAAATAATTGATATACGACAAGGTTCGCATATTGTTCGTTATAAGCGCCGATTCTGATTTCTCAATGAACACTATGTTTTGCAATGAATATAGGTGGTCCCGCAGTGGGCTTGAGTATGTTTATGCCGCTTATCGAAAAGGCCAACGGCTTTCGTATTCTAGTGTGCGGCGGCGACGGAACAGGTACTTTTCAAATCTTGATTGAACAATGTTCGCTCACGACTAATGGGCGTGGCCATCGTAGTCAACTGGGTCTGTACAGCACTGGCCAAAATTCCCTTCCCTACTGAGGAGTCAATGCCTCAGGTATGTTTCATTAGCCGCAACACTGGTGCGTGATATCTGATCTTATACGTTTGTGGATTCACCAGTTGGGGCTGTTGCCGTTGGGCACGGGCAACGATCTTTCCGGTTTTCTCGGGTGGGGCACGGGATACACCGGTGGTGACTTGCACAAAATCATTGAGCGAATCAATTCGGCAGTCTGGATCAAGCTTGATCGATGGAAAGTGCGCATTATGGAGACGGCCATCCTCAAGGGTTCCAAAATCATCTCGTTCAAGAAGAAGCACACCCCAATGACTTCTGTACGAAGCTATGCCGTCACACCTGACCACCCCTCCGAGGCGGTTATCTCTGACTCACTGCTACGCTCGGCACCACCGAAGCTCGCTCGGGATGACGTTGAAGTTCTCTCCTCTCCTCCCTCATCGCCACCACCGGTTCAGCGACGACCTCGACCGTCCTCCCCCTCCTTCGCAAGAAAACTGGATTTCAGCATCAAGGAAGGAGAAGAGCAGGAACAGGAAGCCGCCGACGTATCCACCGCAACAGATGTTCTTCTTGCCACATCACCAGCAAGCTCAGCATCAACCACTTCACCACGACGTTTTCCCTCTCCTCGAAAGCCGCTGCCTGAGTTGCCACGCAGTTTTTCGACGGTAGCGGCAGTTCCTACGCAGCCGTCGGCACCACCTGCCGTTGCGGTATCTCCGAGACATGCACCTACCCTCTTATCGACCATGTCTACCTCTATGCCAACACTGCCGCCGTTACCGTCGGTAACCTCCGCAGTGCCGACTTCTCCGCCTTCGCCCTCTACTGCAGCCAAGCACGAGGCCGAACGAAGTAGCTCGCCGCCCAATGAACGGTACTGACCTTATGAGACTGTGCAGTTGGTTGTGAAGATAAGACTTGCACTCACGGTTACTGTGTGCGTAGGTTGCAATTTGAGGAAGGGGATGAAGACGCAGTAGATGAAGTGCATCTCCTCCCCCGTGTCCTCCCCTACGCTACTCTTCATCACAGTAGCGATAGTGAAAACGATATTAGCGACGACACGCCGATAGATAACGATGGTGACCGGGATGAAGACCACTCTGCGGATGGTGAGAGCTCAAATGAGCAGCTCTCTGTCCCGTCACGAGTAAAATCTCAAAGCGGCGAGAACTCTACAGTTAAGGGAGCAAGCGGCAGTGATGACGAGCAGAGTCGAATAGAGAGTGACAGGCCATCTCGCAAGAAAGACAAAGAAAAGATATCGAAGAAGAGAGGGGAGGATGAAGAAAGTGACACAGTGTCGCTCAAGTCGTTCCATCATTCGTTCTCACTTGGCGTTGATGCAAAAATCAGCATGGCCTTCCACCTCGCCCGCGAAGCCAATCCTGAAGCCTTTACATCGCGAGGTACACCACTCTACCGTGTTGCTACAGCTTTGGGATCCAGTTCTTCCTTACAAATATCTCCTTAGGCATGAACAAATTCAAGTATTTTACGCAGGGACTCAATTCTATTCTCGAAGGAGGGTGCAAGAATCTTTCTCAAGGTGAGCGATGCTTCTTGGAAAGACGAAGACAGTATCCATATTAATTAACTTTATGTTTGTGTGACTAATCCAGGAATCGAGTTCATAGCCATTGATGATAACATTATTCCAGGCGATCAGTTGCCATCATCCATTGAATCCATCGTTTTCTCCAATATTCCCGCCTACGCTGGTAAGAAGCTTCTTGCCAGATTCATACGTGAGATTGCAGAGATACCCACGTTGTGCTTACGCTTGTTTTCTGTTGTATCTGAATGACAGATGGTACTGATCTGTGGGGTAGCGTTCGACCGTTTGAAAATATGAGGCCGCAGAAGGTAGACGATAAAATAATCGAGGTAGTTGCTCACAAGGGTTCCATTCACCTCATCCAAATCAAAGCCGGTATGTGGCCCTCTCATGCCCCTCTACCTGCCACGTTGTTGACAAGTGCTTTCCTATCCTAGGCGTGTCAAAGTCGATACCGCTGGGGCAGGGGCGTAAGGTGAAGCTACAAACCAAAGCCATCCTGCCGATGCAGCTAGACGGCGAGCCATGGCTGCAGGGGCCAGCGCTGATAGAAATAGAGCATTTCTCGCAGGTCAAGATGCTGGTGCCTCGCAAGAAGAAGCTCCGCCTCACTGCCGAGGGCAAGTGCGACGACTGCTTGTCTTAAGGGACAAACAGAAGAGAAGCTCTGATCGGAGACCCACACTTGTTTTCGCAGTCTTACAAATTATTTATTTACTTTAGAGGTTGGCTGAAGTTTGTGGAGGGCTACTGTTTGCACTGGGGTTTAGACGCGAGAGTCAGCGGCAGTGTCGTTGCCAATCATGCGTTCGAGACGGGTGACCACGTCCTCCATCGGCGGCCTCTTGTTGGCCTCGCCATGCCAACACTTCTTCATCAGCTTCTTGAACTCTGCCGGACAATCAGGCGGAATGGTCGGTCGGCGACCTTCGAGCACGTCGAGCGAGACGCCCATGAAGTTGCGTCCTTGGTAGGGTTGCTTGCGAGTGAGCACCTCCCACATGATGATGCCGAACGAGAACACATCGGCTTGTTCTGCGTACTTCTCTCCTCTGATCACTTCCGGCGCTGTCATCCACCGTTTTGTTAGGCCATCATCGTCATCATCATCATCATCATACGACAAGAGGAGGAAGAAGAAGAAGAAGAAGGAGCAGAAGAAGGGAAGTACCAGTCCAGCTGGGAGTGCCGCAGCGTGTCATTGTGGCATTCTCCTCCTTGATCCGTGCAAATCCAAAGTCAGCCACCTTGACATTCATGTTCTCGTCGACCAACAGGTTCGATGGTTTGAGATCGCGATGAACGATCACTGGATGGAGAGAATGCAGGTAATTGATGCCCAGACCTGCCGACCGCAACAAGCCAAGTCGCTGTTTCCATGTGAGCTTCACTGAGCTGTCGTTGAGCAGCTCGCGCAAGCTGCCGTTCTTGACGAACTCTGTCACGATGCACAAGTTGGGTCTCTTCACGCACGCTCCTGCACA
>CDEZ01023549.1:2642-27045 GCA_000826365.1 Acanthamoeba royreba
ATGAAACGTAACAATCAAGGTTTGGCTTGTTGCTGTGCCTTTCTGGCGAGGTAGCGTTCGCGTGCAGACATGACTGCCGTCTCGTCATTCCTCTTGGGCGCATCACGCTCGGCCTTGGGTCGTTCTACCATTGGGAGGTCGATCACTGCACCCTTGCGCTTCTTCTCCGGCTCGGACGTATCTTGACCAACCGTTGGCTGCGAGCCGCCTTGGTCGGCGTCTTCGTGCTTTCTCTTGTCGCTTTTGCTGTCTTCGCGATCCTGGCTTCGTTGCCGATCTCCGCGTTCACTGCTCCCTCGATCGTCACTTCTTCTTCGTGCTTCGCGTGCCATTTGCTTGCTACGTTCGATGTCCATCTCCTCCTTCTCACGTATCTCGCGCTCCCGTTCCTTTTCCTTACGTTCTTTCTCCTTGCGTATTCTCTCCTTTTCCTCTTCCTCTTCTCTCTTCCTTCGTTCTTCCTCCTTCTTCCTGTCGGCGTCGCGTTTGATGGCGTCGTCTTCAGCACCGGCAGCAACATTCCGTCGGTCCAGCAATCCGGAATAGAAGCTGAACAGAGCATTCTTCTTCTGTGTGACGTCCTCATCCTGTGCATCCTTCTTGGCTTGTTCCTCTTCCCACTTCTTCTGCTCCATCAACTTACGCTTATACGACGATGTGACGTACTTGTCCTTATCAGCATAGAGATGATCCTCCTGCTCGCGGTCCTTCCGCAGCTTGCGTTCATAGATGATGTCCTGTTCCTGCTTGCGATTTTGAGCCTTTTCCATCAGCTGCTTAATGTATTTAGGCTGCAATGATACAAACAACATTCGTGAGTCCTTGTGTGCATGAAGCGAATCACTGCAGTAAGGTACCTGTCGTTTCTTCTTCTCTTCCTCAAGGATGGTGTTGCGTTTGAGGTCCGTCTGCTTGATATTGTCATAGAGCTCATCGTAGTCGTAGGCTGTAGGGTCATCTTCGAGCACCTTGGCCTGTTCTTCTGCCACCTTGCGTTCACATCCATACCGTACGGTGAGCAACACGGGCATGTCCATCCCAAGTGAGTTCCCACGTACCTGCTTGGCCTTCTTCTTCCTCTCCATCTCGCGCTCCAGCTGTGCGCGCATGTCCTGCGGCTCATCGTCGTCATCGAGACTGAAGATGGAGGGCGTTTTCTTGAGTGGCTGCTTGGTTGGAGGCTTGGCCACAGCGGTCGGCTTGAACAGACCGTACTGCCGCCCCTTGAATCCAATCTGCGGCTGTCCCTCTACGCACCCGACACACAACATCAATGATATTCTTATTTAGAGGATCTCAACAGTGTTGGTAGACTCAAAAAAAAAGATTCTGATCCGTACCGTCGCCCATCTTTGTTGTGAATGAAAAACGAAATGGAACAGAAAAGGATTTCTTTTTTTCCTGTCCTTTTCCTCGAATATTTCTTAACAAAGCACAAAGAAATGAAAAGAGAAAAAATAAATGACGGAAACGGCGATTCGTTCATCTTGTTGCAGAAGCAGCACTTCGCCTTGATGGCCGCATTTCCCCTTCGCTTGATCTTCAGGCCGATCCTCCTTAGTGCTGTACAAGTCGTGGACTGGTGGGATCGTCGATGGCAATCCGCTGCAGCCGGCAGGCAGGATTGATAAGATACGATCGGTGCGGGTAGCATGGTCCATAGTAGAGGAATAGTTCCTCACCTTGTTGAAGAAAGGGGTAAAGGATAGTGAGGAAGAATGCAGGAAAGGAGGTTTTACAGGACCTGTACCTGCTTCCACTTCACGGATGGTATAGATCTGCTGATGCTCAATCAGCCCTGTATTATCATCCCTGCGTACGGGTCCCCACCCACAGCTGGCTTCGCACTCCACCGGCGGTTCGTTGAGATACAGTACTGGGGACTTGGCAAACTCACTGTGGGACAATCCGAGATCACGCCATCAGTGTTTCATGTGTTGCCATCTTCTCATTCTTGAGTGTGGAAGGCAGTACGGCCACAGCCGGCCCGTTCTCACATCGGCCGGCTCGTGAAGAGCAGCGTAGGGAGAAGCTTCATCCCAGCCCACGTCATAACCCCAGAACGTCCCCACACACGTGAACTGTGGCAGCCGCCTCAGAGCAAACAAGCCTTGACCTGTGCCCTCCCCCCAGCGGTTACGTTACGGCGCAGAGGGAAGGCAAGGGGGGATCCTCACCAGCCCCAGGGACAAGCGAACGGGCGATCCCGACGTTGGGGTTCGTCTTGATGTCGTCGCTCCATGGGAAGATCTCTTGCACATCCCTCAAAATCGTGTCCTCTTTCTCCTCATCTTGGGATCTGTCTTCTCTTCGAGCCGCTGCCCCTTCGATTCGGTGGATTTCATCCACGATGGGTGCGTACCGCGGTAAGTGTCGGTATGTGTGTAGTTGGGCCAGACGCCTAAACATGTCTTGATGAGACGTCCGCCTCATCAATACGCTGCAGTCAGATTATTGCGAGTTGGGAGGGCGAGAGATTGAGCGAATGAATGAAGGAATGTTTAAATGGAGTATTTACGCAACGATAATGCACACAGCGGGTTTGTGCAATCGATTGAATGTGTACACAAGGGTATTCTGACGATGGCGAGCGCTATCCTCCACCGGATCGCATCGTGCCATCGACAACGTCTAGAAAGACGCGGGCGGCCCACTTAAGCGGTGGGGTAGGAGGCAGCGGTGGCGATACCGCAGTTGTTGTTCTGGTTCCTGGACATCATGATGTAGCCCGAGAGACCCCAAGAGGGACCCCACGAGTTCTTGACGAGCCAGTAGTCAGAGCCGCTCTGGGTGCCCCAGCCGACGACGAGCACACCGTGGTCGAGCTGAGTGGACGAGCAGGCCGATTCGTAGTAGACACCACCAGAGTAGAACTGGAAGCTGTTGTGCGAGGCATCGATGGCGACCGAAGTGGGCTCGATGGCGGCAGCGTTGAGGAGAGCGTTCTCATCACCCGAGGTGACGTCGGTGTAGCTGCTGAGCGAGCCACCCCTGTTGACGGGCTTGTACTGGCAAGTGAGCGGGCCAGCAGTCAGGTAAGGGTACGAGGCCTCGGTGTCGATGCCCCTGTTGTTGATGATGTACTCGAAGGCGTAGTCCATGAGACCACCGTTGCAGCCGTTGTTGCCGTACGAGACCGAGCAATCGATCAGGTTCTGCTCAGAGAGGGAGACGAGGTTTCCGGTCTTGAGGAAGTTGGCGCCCTCAGTCGAACCGGTGGTGGAGAACGACCAGCACGAGCCACACTGACCTGTACCATTGGGGGAAAGCGAAAGTGAGCCAAAGATCGAAAAGCGGGACCGAAAAAATGAAAACGACCGCCGAAATCTTAGATCCAGCGAGAGGCGAGAACATACCCTGATTCTTCACCTGGGTGACGGCACCCTTCTGCCTCCAGTCCCACGAGGCGGGGATGCCAGCCCTGACCTCCTCGCGAGGGAGGTGGGCAACCTTCTTGAGGTGGGCAGCATGATCGTACTTGAGACCCTTGTAGAGCCTGTTGAACTCGGCGTTGGTGAGGTCGCCGAACTGGTTCATGGCGAGGTAGTAGGTCTTGTTCGACTTGTTGTGCTCCTCGATGAACTGCATGTTCTCCCTCCACACGTTCCACCTGTAGATGAACTCATCGTTGGAGTAGCTCTTGCCGTGCTCCCTCATCCAGCTGGCGAAGAGACCAGCCATGGGCTCATAGGAAGCGGCGCAGGCCGAGGCCACGAAGAGTGCCGCGAAGAGCACGAAGACGGTAGAAGCGCGCATGTTGTGGTAGGGTTTGTGTGTATGTACGAAGAGAAGAGCAACGGATCCTGCCCGCCTTTTATTTTCGCTGTGACTTTAGTGGCCGGAGTGGGCAGAAGACAACCAATGGCAGGGTCATACCGGCACCAATCGGAATGCAAGAACAGGTGTCCATGGCCGGAACAACCCGCTAAAGAAATGGCACTCGAAGGTTTCTGGTTCCGTTGGTTACCGATATTTTCCCCAAGCGCGATATTTGTTTCCGAAATCGTTTGGAATTAGAAAAAAAAAGGAATCATAGCATGAGGCGAAGCTGTGCCCAACTAGCCTTGGTAGGCCTGATGCCGCTGGGCCGATCAGCACTGCAACCACCTGCGTGTAATCTAGCTGGCACGTCTACACAGGCTACTGTGTGCGGGCAACGTGTGTGCTGCCTCTCGACAACCACGTCTGCTGAGGCACAGAGCGCCAGAGGAACTTCGTCCTCAGTGGGGGTAGGAAAGACCTACGAAGAGCTGCAGCGTGAGAACGAGCGCCTGCGCAAGACGATCGAAGAGCTGCGGCGCGACCTCCAACATGCCAAGCTGAGCCCTGCGCGCAAGTTCAACTACTTCATCACGAACATGCCACGCAAGAAGTTCTACCGCCTCATGTTCATCTCCTTCCTCATTTCCCAAACCATGTTGGCTGGTGGCATTGTTGCCTACCGATCCATGCGCAGCGATCACGATGAAGCCGACCTGGATTCCTGAAATTTATTTCCTGGTATTTTCTTTTTCTATTTAATAAGGAAAAGAACAGAGAAATCTGCCCCGCAAATAGGAGTTCGCAGACGAGTATCGGAACTAATTAATTTGTACGAACGGAAAGAGAAACTGAGGCTCTTCTTCGTCTTGTCCGTCTACGTGCCACCGACCCAGACCTTCTTGCGTTTCGGGCAGAAGGTGTTCTTGTGACGCGTCGACAAGAGCCCTTGCGACCGGAAGGAAGGCCGCCCCTCATACCGGGAAAGGTCGGATTCATCATTCTCTTTCCGGTATGATGACGATGAAGATGAACTCTCTTCCTACTTCTTCCCTCATCTCTTCTCCTCCTCCTCTAATCTCTTCTCCTTCTTCCTCATCTTCTTCCTCTCCCCCTTCTTCATTTGGACTCAAGCGGAAAGCCGACGGGCGACTCATCGCTCCCGTCGTGGTCCCCGACGCCCGAGGAAGCCTCATCTACCTACCCGATGACCACGCCCAACCTCTCACCTCCTCTTCTTCCCCTTCCGTTTCCCTCTCGCCGCGGCCCGGACCGCAGCCGCCACCAGAAGTGGTAGAGGAAGAGCTGCTGGCGCGGCGGCTGGAGCACCAGATCGAGGACGAGAAGGCCAAGCGGGCCCGCTTGGAGTGGTGTCTGCGGGAGATACTGGCTGAGCGGGACGTCCTCCTCCGCCGTCAAGAGGACGAGGCCCGCCGCAAGCGCCAGGAGGAGCTCGAGAACCTCACCCTAAACATGGCCACCGGCGCCAGCGGGACGTTCGCTGCTCTTCCTCTTCCGGCCGGTGCCGGCCGTCAGGCCGCCGCAGCGGCACCTCGTCCCGTGCCTAACGCCCTTCGCATTGCGCCACGAGCGCAGCAACTACCCGCCGCCTCGTCAATACCGGACCTCAGCCARTTGCCCTTCCTCTCCGTCGGATCATCGGGCCCGTCTGTTTTCCCTCCCGGTGGTGGTGCTTCGCCTCTTCCCTCACCAGCGTGCTCGGCCACTCCGGTGGTCAACGAAGCGGCTCGTCTGCTTACCGCCAGGCCCTCGAGTGTGAATGTGCGATCTGAATTTCTTCCGGTTCATCAGCATCAGCATGATCAGCCTCACTACCACCATCACCAACTGTCACCACAACAACAGTGCCAGCATGCCGGTGGCCACGTTATGCACGCACAACCGACCAAGCGGGCCCGTGTCGGTTCTCCCCAACCGGCGTTGGTGCATCGTCTGGTGGGGACCCGCAATTCAGCGATTGATGTCAGTGCCTGTCATACTCATCAGGCCGCGACTTCTTCTCCGGTGATGGCCGTTGACTCCGGACACTTCTACTCCCTTCACCACCATCATCTGCACACGGCCCACCAGGCTCGGTGTGCAAGCGGTGGCGGCTGTGAGTCACCCATCGGTGGTCTGCAGAGTGCCTCGCTGCAGCGCTCGACTGCCTCCAAGCCGGCTTCCGAGTGCACTCCCGGTCTCTCCTCGTCATCGCAGACTTCGTCGCCCGTACCCTTTGATGGCGTCAGCTGGCAGGAAACCGCGGGCTTCGTCGGTGCCCTCACTGACTCCAACATTCCCGACACCACCGACGATCAGCAGTGGCCGTCCACCAACTTGATCATAGACGAGTTCGACTATGATGACCTCCTAACCAGCCTCGCTTCGGAACTATAACGCGATCCGGACGGTTCCGGTTCGGAAGCCTGCCTTCGTCCCAGGCGGGCGCCTTTCTATACATACCACTGTATATCCCTGTCCATTGCCTTCAGTGGCACGTGTGTGCGGACGCGCACGGATGTAGATCTGTTGTATATCATGTACGTGTGCGCATACGATCTGACACGTCGCCGACTTCTGCTTCGTCTTCTTCCTCCATCTTCGTCTTCTTCTCTTCGACGCCGCCAACCATGCGTGTGTGAATCGAGTCTCTGACGATTCGCGATGCACCGTTCGGGGCACTTCCTCGTGCGCAGTGAATGATGATGAGCATCAGCCACCACCCTACTGTGTGTACATAACCACTGCCGGTCTCTTGACTGCTGTACATGATGCTTGCTCTTCTCCAGAGCAATAAACCTGCGATGACTCCTCGCTCTTTCATCTTCCCCTGACTGCGCTGTGCACCATCCTCCCACTCTCTGCTGCTGATGATTACGTGGTGAATGATGTGTGAGATGAATGTGCATTCATCAGGAAGCGGGAGGAGAACAGGAAGTCTTGTGGCGTGGCCAGTCGGCTCGCTGGCAGTCGCGAGAGCAGTAGTACCGCGCCTTGCACCTCGAGCACCGGTTGAAGGCCTCGTCCGCGCCCTCCTGCCGCCCGCACTTGCTGTACCCACACCGCACCTGATCCTCCTTCTCCTTCTCTTCTTTCTTTGTGTCGCCACTCGATGGTGTTCCATCTTGGACCTGAAGCTCTTCTTCATCTTCGACTTCCTCCTCTACTCCACCTTGACCAGACGTGGTCGATCGTGAGCTGAAGAAGTCGTCCTCCTTCCCGAGCGGCTCAGCTTCACCCAGACGGCCCTCGAATCGAACGAACAGCTCGCATAGATCCTGGTGGCCGCGATCAGCAGCCTCGTTGAGGGGCGTGCGGCCGCGGCCGTTCTTGATGTTGGGATCGGCCCCGCTCTGGAGCAGGGTCTCGACGATGGCGATGTGCTCGCGCGTCATGGCCGGCTGGGTGGCCACCCAGTGGAGGGCCGTGTTGCCGTGCTCATTCTGGGCATTCAGATCGACCTTGGACCCCTTTCGCCCTGCGGCATCTTCCGCTACTTGAGGGGATGATGCGGTGGATGCATTGTGCCGGAGCAGACTGCGAACAATTTCGAGATGGCCGTTGGCAGAGGCCATGTGGAGGGCGGTGTTCCCGCGCGGGTCACGCGCATTGAGATCAAATTCGGGATCGGCTTGTCCAGCATCTGCTGCGTTGAGGAGTTCCTCCACCACCTCCTCCTCCCCATACCGTGCAGCCTCCAGTAGTACCTCCATCTTGGCGCAGAATTCAAAGATTAAATCCTTTTGGTCCTCAGGTGTGGAATGTTTAATATGCTTGAAGAAAATAACCAGCCATATCTCAAATTTTATTTTCTAACAGAAGCAACGATGAGACGCGCGATACATCGGATGCCCATGGTGATGGGCAGGGCCACAGCGGCGCGTGTGCTGCGCACAACTAATTTCGACACAGGCATGTGCACCGCAAGTGCTGCTCGTGGCACGTCCTGCAGGATGCCGGGCACCTCCACGTTGAGGTGCCGTTGGTTCGCGACATCTTCATCTTCCGATTCCGATCCCTCCCCTTCGCGTGCAGCGGTCCTGACTACCAGTGTGGAGCGACTCGGGCTTATGAGCGGTTCCGAGACTCACGAGAAACCCGTCTTCGGTGGTCGGGACATCGCTCTTCTGGACGACGCCCACAACGCCGTGGCTGTGTTCGACGCAGTGGGTGGATGGCACGTCGGAGGCAGCGACTTCGCACGTAGTCTCAGGAACCATGTAAGGCAGCTCCTCGGTCGCTCTGATCATCTGAAGGAGGGTACATTGCTATCAATTGCTTTATTCCTGACCCGGATGAATTCATCACCTGTGTTTGATGGTCAAGATTCTCACCTCGTGTGGCGTCTAGGTATCATCCAGTCTGCCTTGGCCGATCTAGATACGGATGAAGAGAATGTGGAAGAGCAAACGGACGAGGAGGATGACCTGGTACCATTAGTGCATGCTCTGTTGCAGCACTCTTAGGACAGCGCATAACGTGTGTATATCTGGTTCTAGAGTGATGTACTCTACAAGCCTGGCGCAGAGGAAGAGAATGAAGGTGAAGAGAACGAGGAAGAAAATAAGTTGGAGGGCGAACTGATGACTCTCAAGAAGGGTCTGGAAGCACAAAAGAAAGAGAGCTCGGTTGCTGGCAGGAAGCTAATGCTGAAACGTTATTCGGTACATTCGTCTTGATCACTAACTGACTTGGAAACGAGGCCTCAACACTGACGTATGGGACGCTGGTCAGGTGGAACAACTTCTTCCTAAAGAGATCCTCTTGCAAGCCCGTGCTGAGATTATGGAGAAGCACAAGCTGGGCGTATCCACGGCATTGCTCATTACCCTCTCGGAAAAGCTTGAAGGTTCATACCTAACTACAGCTCGTCGCCACACGTACTTGACTCACTGCGTGAATTGATGACAGAGCGGGAATGGGAGCATCTCGCCAAGGAGGTGGCTCCTGAAATTCGGCTAGAGGAAGAGGGTACATGGCTGCATTCAGCTACAATGGGCGATCCTTGCTACCTCATTCTTCGAGGTGGCAAGAAGCTTTATCGATCCACACCAAGCTATGCCCAGTTCAATCAACCCAATTACTTCAGCCCTTCTGGTAGTATCTTCTCTATCTCACGTGTTACAGAACACTGATCATTGAACTGCAGCTATTTCTTTCTCCATGGACCCAAGCATGAAACTTAACTCTGTAAAGTAAGTGTACACGCCAGCCATCGAGTCTCTAGCCGCTTACAATGTTTGTGGTGGTTCAGGCTTCAAAAAGGCGATATCATCATCACCGGTACCAACGGCCTGTTCGATAACCTCTGGGACAACGAAATCGTTGACATCGTGAATCGAACGATTGAGGCCAACGCTAACGAAGCACAGAAGAGCGGCGTGTATCCTTTAGGTACGCAGCATTCGCCATATTGCTCCTTGGACGGCGCACTCACGGCTGGCCTGCACAGAGGGTATGGTAGATCCTGAAGTTATCGCTGATGCTCTGGTGAAGCAAGCTACAGAAAATTCAACCAACCTTGAAAAGAAGTCCCCTTTCGCAGAGCGCGCAGAGGAAGCGGGATACCTCTATACAGGAGGATTCGAGGATGACATCACTGCGATCGTTTCCTTTGTTGTACCTCGACAGTAAGTCTGTATCAGTGGTTGCCCTCATGCGAAATACAGTTAAAGGTTTATTGTCGGTCGTTGGCCTCGCTGTTCTCGGCCGTAGGCAGTGGCTTCGGGGTGTTCAAGGAAGGGTGCAGGAGGAACGCCAGGCCCAGGATGAACAGTGAGGTGGTGCTCATGAGTACGAAGATGAAGTAAAAATTGAAGGGAAAGGGCATTCCGTTGGTCATGCTCCACGCAAACATCACCTACATGTGAGCACTTGAGTCAGAGCTATCCACAACATAAAGGCATATTCTAAATCTGTACCGAAGAGAAGTAGGGTCCGATTGCTCGCAACAATGCAACCAAGCTTTGACCTGCAATAGAAGGAGTCATGGGTCAATCTAGAGTAAATCAAGCAATTCTTGACGGTAAGGTGTCCAGACAGTACCAAGGCCGTTAGCCGCTCCCATATGATACACATCTACGGAGTTGTTAATGAGGTTCATGACAGCACAGAACATCAACTGCCCTACGAAGGTGCGGACAATGAAAGTTACAAGGATGAGAGTCCACATCTGCAAGCAGGATATGAGTAAGGCAGCTTTTACACAACCAGAGGGGAAAGTGTACCAGAGGTGCATTGCTCCATGTCGATACAGCGGGATGAAAGTAGTTAAGAGCTGGAAAGGCGAGAAAAATGGGAGCAGCTGCTATTGTGCCCCACTTGAATGTATTTACCAAGCCTGGCCAAAAGAGAATAAGAGAGAGCGAGCGAAGCGTAACAAAGGGCAGGCGCTGTTGTACCGAGCTTCTTGGCTATGGGCCCGTAAAGGAATAGCTGGATGACAATTATAGACAAGGAACCGATGCTGTTGGTAATGCCTATCTCGTTGGTAGAGAATCCGAGTCCTCCTTCGTTAGGCTCCGTCATCGTCCAAAGAGGAAAAACCTGGCCGAGGAGGAATAAGCATTCTGATCTTCCAACAACAGGAGAGTTCGTACAGCATCAATAAAAATAAATAACATGCCCGTCAGAGCATATAGATTTGTTGAGAGAAGCACTTGGCCCTCCAAGAGCACAGATCGCTGCTGCGCACGCCCTACATATCCAAGAGTTTGTTATAAAACCGTATAATAGAGCTCTTGTAGATGGTACCATCTCTCCATGATGCAGGTAATCGAAGGATGTGTCGCAAGGAAGCTAGCCGGGATGGGCTTTCTCCATCGTGCTTTTCTGTAAGGTTAAGTTCCTGTTCTTCTGTAAGTCGCAGTTCTGCCTCGAGATCCACTGAATTGCCTCGAATGCTCACACCGCTGGGTTCTTGGTCCTTTTGATCCTGCTCTTCCTCTAATCGGAAATCTCCCTTCTTTGTGCGAAGGTCTTCCGTTTCTTTACCCTCTATTTCGCTCTTCATCCTCCATACTTCGTTCATTTCTTTCATTTCGATGTCCTTTTCTTCATCAATCTCCAGCGCTTCGCTTTCCTCATCTAGTGGCGAATACTTGCTTCGTTCGACCTCCTTGGCTCGGCGTGGTATGTTGTTTTCCGTCAGATAGAAGTAGCTTAGGATGAGACCGAAGCCACAGATGAGCACGGCCACCAAGTTGGGTAACAAGTAGGGGAATTCCTCGAACAACTCACCAAAGATGCCATGCCCGTCGGCGAACAACTTCGGATACTTGGCTGCGTGTTAGAATTACAGGTGAGATTGTGAAGCGGTTGTAGTTGAGCGGAGAAGGACTGTACAAGCAGGTTGAGCGAGAATTCCTCCAACGAGCGCACCCAACACAGCGCCAGCACCTGATGCGAGAGAGAACCAACTCCAGGCCTTGGTTTGATTTGTGAAATCTGTCACCTATGGGATGCATGGGGTAGATTGTAACAGCTGAGTATCCGCAGTACGATCGATTATGACGCAGTACCGCCGTACCTCGCCGAGGTATGTCTTGAGCACACCAATGTTGCCATTGAGCAGACCGCACAAGGATCGGGCAAAGATGGCGAAGAAAAAGTTGAAGCTGAATCTGGTTACCCGAATCAAACCATAATTCATGAGTTGGACTCGCTTGCATGCAAGGTAGGAAATGTACAGTACCCGAACAGAAGCGCCGAGATGATAGTGCCCATGGCTCCCCACAAGAGGATCGGCCGTCGTCCGTACTTATCCGACATCTTACCCCAGAAGAAGCTGCATTCACGCGAGGCATTCCCATCGTAAGATGCCCACATCCGCAGCGTCATGCATTCACAGGGCAACGCACCTGCTGAAGAATTGAGCCACGTAGAAACAGCTGCTGATGGCGCCTGCATAGTTCCTGCATCCCGTACATGCCACCATCGCCACCATCATCAGCATCCGTCCCAAAACAATGAAGAATGATATTATTTCGATTACGAAGTAATATTTGGTATTTTATATTAATACAATTATTTATTATTAATATAATAATAGAATAATAGAATAATAATAATAATAATAATAATAATAATAATAATAATAGAATAATAGAATAATAGAATAATAATAATAATAATAATAATAATATGGTACCCGAGTTCTTTCTTGTCGTCTGTGAGGTCGAAGTCGAGCACGAGGTACCCTACGTACGCAAAAATGGCGGACGAGTTGAAACTCTCGCTGGCTGTAAGGAGCATGATGGGAACCATCTTGTCCATCGGCAGCGGCGTTTCCGTCTGGCCCGAGCCCGCTGCCGTTCGACTGCTGCCGGCCAGCACCGTCGTCTCCGCCTCCGCAGGCGACGAAGCTGCACCACCGTCCTCCGCGCGGCTGTGCCTCTGCTCGGCAGCAGCAGCTGACGATCGATGATGAAACCCTTCGATGTCTTCCTCTTCGATGTGTGTGACAATGTCGAGCGAGTCGTCGTTGTCCAACTCGGGCGACTCATCCTTCATCATCGTCATCATCGGTAGCTCTGCTTCATCATCATCGTCATCTGTCGGTGCCGCGTCCAGGTCGGCATGGCCAAGGAGCGAAGTGGAGGAACTGGCCGACTGGAGGAGCAGCGCACTCCGGTCCTTTCTCGGCATTTCCTCTTGCGCTCAATCGAAGATGAAGATGAAGAAGAGGTAATCTTTTTCAATCACGAAAAAGATTCAAAGCCGAACGCCAGCGCGATGCAGCAGTTCGGTGCGACGATGATGATGATGTTCTGAGTGCAGGAGTTGAGAATGGGAAGAATTCCAATTCCAGTTTGCCGGCGTGGCAGACGTGATGTGTAGAGAGGAAAGAGTGAGGACCAAACAGTGCGTGACACGACGTACCCCGCCTCGGGGTTACGTCGTAGGTAGTGTGTGGTGGCAAGTGGTGGTGGCCTACTACCTGCGACTTTGCTCCCCGAGCCACGCAGAAGCGGCGCTTCTGTTTCTCATGTGCGGAGGGTTCCATCCCTCAAATGGGCGGGAAGCACATCGCAGCATTCCACGAATTTTCTCATTTTCTGGTGCTGATTGATAACGAATGTGTGCGTGGTGGGCATTCATGATCATCATCGAGATGAATGCAAGGGGGCTTTGGGGGGGCCCAACGAAAACGTAGAGCGATGTGTTTCTTGGGCCCTTCCTTCAGTAATGCCTTCACTAATGTAGGGCACTGGTAAGAAGTGATTCTGGTGACAAGCGAGGAGAATGGTGGCACATCAAGTGAACCCAGGAGAGTGCGTGTTTCTGTGAGGAAGAGGACGTGTTATTTCTTTCGTGGTGCTCGTTCTTCACAAACGAGGGAGTGAGAGTAGAGGTCTTTTTCGTTATAGACCTCCGTGGAGAGCAGCCACTCCTGCAAGATGGACACCGGTTCCAGGCAGTATGGTGTCTGTTGGTATTGCTTGATGTCTTGAATCACCCTTGCACCGTATCTGTTCTCACCGTGTGAGCGTACATGAAACTTGTGCGTGGGAGCGGAGGGTCGAGGTTTCGTACCGTATCTTGGTCACATTGATAAGGTTAGTTTGGGGGAGATAGTCTGGATTGCCATCTTCAATGAACGTCAAGTCCGTCAGGAATATACCTGCAACGTGAATGCATGAGGATTCATTCCCTCAAGGTATCAAGTGTAAAGGCCAGCAAGGTTACCAATATATGGAATGCACGGAGGGTTGATCTTGTGCAGGACCTCCCTGAAGACTCGGAAATTGTCATCCGAACTCATGAGGTGCGTCAGATCTTCCCAGATGTCCCAGGTCTTGCTTGGCAGCAGCTGCAGAGCATCACAACACAGAATTAGCCTTACCGGATGGCATATCGAAAGAGCCATCATCAGGTTATTCATACATTCCATGTCTTCTTGAGCCGATAGACGGCAGCGTTTTGAAGTCCGGCTAGAATCTCCATCACCGCGTTGAAGTTGTTCAATCCCCGACATTTCTACATGTGATTGCGAGTCAGCATCTGACCTGCACGCATGCAGACGCACATAGGTGGGCCTTACCGAAGCTACCATGATAAATCGATTCAAAATTACTGCTCTCCGTTTGAGATCCTTCTCCTTCACAATTTCTGTACAACACCATCGGCTCACCTGCAAAGTACGCCGACAGAGGTAAGTGGATGATCAATCTCCCAGTACGCCACATGTTAGTCATGTACCTTATTGAAACGGTCGATGAGTGCAATTATGTTAGGCGCAACTGTGGCCTTGTCTTTACTTGTCCATCGTTGCTTAAGGCATTCGCTGGGTTTGATGGCGCGATAGAGACGTTGCTCAATCAGGGTAAGCTGACGAGCCATCTCTTCGGGGTGCACATCAAGCAACTGCAGGGACTGCATGTATCCCAGAATGTCACGATCAGCACAAAACAACAACAACAAACGAATCTGATATGGAGGGGAACCTCGATTGTAGTCTTCTTGATGTTGGCCGGCAGAATAGGGGCAGGCGGTCTGCTGCTGAAAATCTTCTCTTTGTCCTTTTTCTCATCTTCCAGCTGCTTAGTGATTATCTTTTTAAGCTGTTCGCCCGCGGACACCATGGCCTCAGGTATCATCACTTCATCAATAAAGCAATGCAATTTCTCCAGCAGCTTCGGTTCATCGCGAAAGTCGTAGAAGTGCTGAAGTAACCATTGCTTCAGAATGTTAAATACTCTATTGGAGCGGAGAATTCACTATAGTCAGTCACTCAGATACAGCTCTTTACAGGGGCGCATCGTACCGTAGCCGTATGTGCACCTGCATAGTCCGTACGAAGAGTTCGGCATCAGCACCCGCTTCTGGGGGAGTGTCGAATCGTAGAGTAAGTAACTCAAGCAGTTCGAGCGGCGTGAGGAATGATCGGTAGGTCAACAGGAACGCGGTCGAAAGGTTAGGATCTGAACGAAGCTGAAGATCAGCAGCAGCACAGCAGCAGGCTTACCCAGAAACCGCCGTACCAGGGTACTGACTGTGGGTGATACGCTGGATTATCTTGTAGATCGAAGCTGCATTCACAAGTGGAACGTTCTCTGAGTCCTTCCCGCCGAGGACAATGTTATCGTCGGCATCAGGTTCTTCGAATCGCCACACTCGGGGATCCAAGTCCTCCACCTGCGTAGTGTAGGAGAGTGAGCATCATGTCCTGCAGTGAAGTTACTCTCTGCGTTACCTTCACCGATCGAGTCTTCTCCGGTTTGGGGCGCGCTAAACTTACAGAAGTGGCTGGAGTGGGACCTGAAAGAGGAGCCTATAGTGCTGTTGTCAGATGGTGATATCTTGGCGGAGCATGGCAGGAAGGTGTATACCGGTATGGATCTTGAAACTGTACTCGTACCATCCTGGTCTGGGCTAGCCACGCCTGACTGTCGACGACCTTGCTTTGTAGGAAGCAACTAAATGATCAACCGGATGAGAATCCTGCAGAGTAAAACACTCGTATGGTACGGAGCGTACGAATGTTGGAAGATGAACTCGCCGCTGAGTAGGACTGGAGTGAACCCGCATTTCCACTGTCGTGCTCCGCTTTTCGCGCTCCACTTGCTTCTTCTTCTCCTTTAGCAGTCGTTGTTCCTCCCTTTTCTTTCGTTTAGCTTCCTTCCGCTCTTCTTTCTCCAGTTGCGCCTTCTTCTTCGCCTGTTCGCGCAAAGTCCGCCTCAGTTCTCTTCCGCTCATCCTCAGCTCCTCCTTGTCATCTTCCGAAGAGGTCTGCCATATATAGATCAAAGTCACCACTGTCACATCAAAGTTCAGATATTATCGAAGGAGGGCGGACCATTTTGAAGACCGTATGTGCACGCCGCGTCTGGTTCGTGTTTGTTTCTGGAATATGCAACAATACCGTAGCTGGCTGAAGCTGAACTGACTGAGGCCGCTTCCTTTGTCCTGTACGATACAATGAAAATGAACCCTGACCTCCAGCAGCGTAAGGCAGGGCATTGGATACCTCGAGCTGACATTTCCTCCTGAAAGGATCCTGATCGATTACGACTACGAAGACAGGTATCACTCGTGGAATCTGAGACGGCGAGTCGGTTGGTCTTGTCAGGAGTCTGGGGACTCGACGCTTGCAGCTCTCCTCGATTGATGCGCCACCTTGGTTCGTAAACTATACCCGATCCTCGTGTATCGCTTCCATCCTCGCGGGGAGGTGCGTTACGCTGTTGAACTAGCGAGGAGTAATAAGCCATACGGCTGATCTCCTCGTCCCGAGGTGATCGCAGCAACATGCGAACATCCTCGAGCTTCGTTGAACGCGTCTTTGTATCGTCTGAGTCCGACCAACGTAGCCTCATCCGCTGTTCCCGTTCCTGCCGCTCGCGCTCATCAGCGTGTTTCTGGAATAGCTCCTCCCAGCGGGAACGAGTTAGCTTGGTTGCATTACGGAGTGCCACTTGGAAATCGTCAAAGCCGTCATCGGAGCCAGACAGTGCATGGCTGCTGTGCTCGCCTAGCGCCCTCGCACTCTCTGAAGAACTTCGTGCCGAATAAGGTGCATCGTAGTCGGTTGAACTGGTAAGCGAGCCAAGAAGAAGGGATAGATCAAGAGAGGTTATGCCATTTTGCCCTGTGCTGCCAGCAAGTATGGCGGCTTCGAGGTCCTCCCAGTTAAGCTCCTCCGGCAAGTGAAGGTCGGCTTGTGCAATGGCGCGCAGAGGAGAACTAGCCAAAGATAGTAGCTGTCCGGCGTGAGCAGGTGAGAGGCTTATTTCAGAGGAGCCAACGTTGGATAGGCAAGGAGAAGTCGACGTTGAGGTCGTGGTAGAGCCTAGGTGTGGCGTTGGAGGTGGAGTGCTAAGAGGAGAGGTGGGACGTGGAGATAGGAGGAGCGCTCGGAGGGATGGGCAAGAGTTAGAAGATTGAAGAAGGGGCTTGCGTGAGGGGTTTCTACGGCTGCTCTCTGTCCGCACCAACCACTTTCCCCCTCCAAAGGTCACCTTGCGCCCTTGGGGCAGCTCAACCCCGCTATATGCCATGTTTGGAGATGACGGGATGAGCTGGTTGATGATCTAGTACAATATCTTCCTCCTCGGTGCTGAGAAGCAGGTTGCAAGAGCAGGAGGTGACGAGGCCTAGAACCACATGAGGAAGACGGGCGTTGGGAGAGGAGTACAGGTCGCGATCTTCCCCCAGGGGGCGGGTCTTGGTTGGATCCGTCTTCGAGAGATCTCAGGCAGCTCCACTGTAGCGACAAAAAAGGTCTGCACATATTTCACATGCCACTTCGGTGGTAAAGAAGCCCCCCTGTTGTGTTGTTTTCACGCACAGACGTGCTGTGGCAGATGAAGAAGAAGAAGAAGAAGAAGGTGAATTCAAAACGAGTGTACAAAAGACAGCAAAGGGGGCGGGAGAAGGCACTGGCCTCGTAGCGCGAAATGCAGAACGAGGGTACATTCGTAAGATCCAGTGGGCGTCGTTCTCAAGGAAGATTACGAATGCCCGAAGAAAGGAGGGATAGATCCGACCTGAGCTGATTGGCGAGGCTGATAAGCTTGTCCTTTGAATCCAAAACCTTCGAGATGTGGAATCGAGTGTGAGTTGAGTATTGTACTCGAATTCAGTTCTCTTTACGAGACAACGCACCTCAACAGTCTGTGTGTAGGGGTTGTACTTGACGGTAAATGGCCTATCGAGAGATTCGGCGAACTGACGCATCTGTGCCTTGGCCTGCTCAAAGCTCTCCGCAACGTAATAGACAGGTTGGTACTTGGTAATAGGGTAAGGCTGCTCGCATGCCTTGAACGGATCGAAGGGGCGAAGCTCGGGCTCCGAAGTGAGGCAGTACTATTGTACACGAATGTCAGCAGAGGAATCAAACAGGTAAATGGCAAACGGCGTACCTCGAGCTCGCCAAAGGAAGACAGAATACCAGCACCATAAGCCTTAACGTTGCCATCCTGTCTGCAAAGACCGAATTCTATCGTAAACCAATAGCACTGCACGAGTCCGGGGTAAGAACTTGGCATCAAGTTACTCTCGTGTCAGGGGAGACGCACAGTCGCAAGTTTGACAATGTCGTCGTCAGAGGCACCTAGAGACGCGAGACCGATCTCCTGAGAGAAATCGGCGAAGGCCGGATCGGCAAAGAGAGGAACGTGTCCCAGCAGCTCGTGGCACACATCCGGCTCAGGTGTGTAGAAGGGCTTGCTGTGGTGGCGAATGTACTGAGTAGAGTGGAACACCCTGAATGCTAGGCCGTTCAGGAAATCGCGGGATGAAAGGAGACCCATCACAGGTCGTAGGCGGAATCCGGTGCATTCTGAAAATATGGCATTCAGTAAATTGAGTGACGCCACAAGGGAAATAGCAGTAACACGCACCCTGAAGGAAGTTAGAGATATCCTCCAGCTGGGGAATATTGTCAGGCCCGTAACCACAGTTCTGCTCCAGAAGAGGAAGGATGTGGTTGTGCTCGCGGCAAGCATTCTTAGGGTAGAGCTCCTTGAGCTTGGTGTACACGATGCCCCAAGTCTTGATCTCCTGTTCTGTGTACTCGATGCGCGGGATGGGCTGTCCAGTGCGGAAGGTTTTGGCCATCGTCACGATCTCACAGCGGCGCTTCCTGTACTCGGGATCCAGGAAGCCGGGGTGATCCGCGTCAAGGTCCTCACCAAACTCCAATGTCTTCTCTGCGAAGCCATCCAGGTCCTTCAACGAACGAGGGAACCACGGCACCTCTGCATTCACAACGACGTCGAGCCACCACAAGGGTCAGCACGACAGACAAAGCAGGCCATCTGAGAAGTGTATGGTGATTCAACAAATGAATTTACATTCAATTATTTTTATCAATCTGCGCGCTTTCTCACTCAAAAATGAACAAAAAATAATGGGTTTGGGAATAATGAACAAATTAATCATAAGATGGGGAAAAAGGGGCAGTATGAGAGGAGCAGTACCCTTGCCCTGCTTTTGGGGAGCGGTATGACCCTTGTTGAGGATGGTGACGGAAGCACCAGAGGCAGACTTGAGCTCGTTCACGAGGGCATCAACGTGATCGTCCTTGTCGGTCTCGAAGTCGATGTAGAATTCATAACCACGAGGGGTGCCCGCCGCAGGGCGCGACAGGATGGAGGTCATGTTGATGGTGTGCTTGGCGAAGAGCTCGCACACCTCCTTGAGCAGACCCACCCTGTCAGACAAGATCGTAATGATGGCGGTCTTGCCCTGCGACACCTCGGGCGCCGACGCAGCGTTGTAGGACGAAGGAGGAAAGCCGGCCTGCATGTTTGGTTGTTTGAATTGAATCGAGGGACACTGTGTCGATTGATGCACACTCAAGTCACTGCAATCGATCAGATAAGGAGAGGTGCGTCCGCAGCTGTGGCGTGACAGACGATATCGCCGGATTATTGGAGCGAAACGCAGAAATCCTTCAGGAATCCCGGAGATAAAAGTACGCTGATTTTTCTGACGCTTTTCTTTAACCAAAGGAGAAAATATGAAAGAAAAGAACAAAAAGCGCAACCAACACAAAGAGAAACAACAAGATGGTACGATGTGCTGCGGCCAATCCTTTCTTGTAGCTTTCTTGCGTTGTTCCCCTGCTCACACTAAGACCACTATCGCTGCAGGCGAATCAAGCGGCTAAGAAACGCAAGGCGGAGAATGAGGCCATTATGAAGAGGCTGCGGTATCTTCTTTTGATTGTGA
This sequence comes from Acanthamoeba royreba, assembly GCA_000826365.1. Classification (NCBI taxonomy): domain Eukaryota; phylum Discosea; order Longamoebia; family Acanthamoebidae; genus Acanthamoeba; species Acanthamoeba royreba. The sequence goes on from CDEZ01023549.1 coordinate 22,077, forward strand.
ATGTACGTCGTTTATTTTGCTTTTTATTTTGGCCACTTTTTAAGTTGCACTAAATTATCTCTACTTTTCTCCAAAATTCTCATTAAAATAAATTTAAAGTTTTTTCAGAAAGTCTCATGGTCCATCTGGCACAGGCGATATATGGAGTGGTGCGTGTGGTGCTGATGAACGGTAGCTTCACTGCTTGGCACTGGGTTGGCTTGGCTGCCTGTACGGTGGTCAATGGGCTCCTTTACTCGTGGATAAGCTCCATGGCCACGCCCACCTACGATGAGACCGGCGATCTCATTGATGGTGGTGCTGATCTCACCACTCACGGCAATCTCTCTGAGTGCGTGCCGCCCGTTCGTCTAGTTAGACCTTTGATCTAACACGCTGACATGTGGTGGGATGCATAGCTATGCATTCGATATCATCTACATCATTGTCTTTGTGCAGATCACCACCATTCTTTCAGAGTACTTCTGGCTGACTCTGCTTGTGGTACGTTGCCCTTCTTGTCGTGGGTATCATGGCGGCTCATGATAGCATCAATTACTGTGTTTCAACCAGATTCCTCTCTTTGCTGGCTACAAGCTTCTTGGCCTTCTTCTTGGCGGGGTACGTGTACACTCTCTCGCGCGTTTAGTCCCGATGGAAAGCTGATCGATCTCGCGTATCGCAGCTGAGCTCGAGCGGCGTCGCGACCGAGGAGACCAAAGAGGAGAAGCGCAAGAGGGAAAAGATGGAGAAGAAAATGAATAGACCCAAGTTCATGAAGGTGAGGAGATGAACACCGCTGCGCACACAAATAATAAAGGATGCAACGGCTGAAAGGCAAATCTGGGTGGCTATCTTAACAAGTGTTTACAAACTGTACACAAGGGTGTTTGTGAAGAAAACAGGCAGTGGGCTCGGCGGGACAGGGCGGGCGAGGCGGGCGCGGTGGACGCTTCCTCCTGCATCATTTACAGACCACTAAGCGAGGCAGAGCTGGCCTGCGCCAGGCTGCGGCACATCTGGGCGGTCTCCGCCGACAAACGGCTGGTGAAAGATACCACAGCGGCAGTCATGTCACTGTCATCACATAAACAAAGATGGTGAGTCTGAAGCTCAATCAACAGGGAGGAGCGGGCCAAGCGTACTTGACGTCGTTCTTGATGGATCCCTGCGTCTCTGCTGAGCGTTCAGCAGCGAGCCTGCGCGATATCTCCGCCGTCTGAAGGCTCAGCATGCGGCACTCCTCGGCGATCTTACGCGAGAGATCAGAGCAGAGAGCGGCCGTGGAGTGGACGAGACCGCTCTCGTTGAGCTGCGACCGCACATTGTCTGAGTACTTGAGCGTGTCGTTGGTGGTGTCCCTTGAGCACTGCGAAACGGAGCGCGAGGTCGACACGCAGTAGTCCGTCATCTGCTGGGCAATACGGATGGGACGAGGCTCCTCGGGCAGCTGAGGGGCAGGTGCAGCAACCACGACGGTCGTGGTAGCCGTGATCTGAGGGCTGGGCAGTACCGCCCCTTCGCTGCCTACCACGCTCTTGGCCGGCGCATCCCAGAAGGCCACGTCAAGGGGCGGATACTGGGACGACTCCAGCGTGGGGGATGGAGGAGGGATGAAGGTGTGCTTCTCGACGATGATGGTCTGGGCGGGTAGGGGGGATGATCGAACCTCTCCCGCAGAAACGGCCACGCGCAGAATGGGGGGCTTGAGCTCCTTGGCCAGGCGGAAGGCCTCTTGCAGTTCCTCATCTGAGGTGACTATGATGGCGTCGCCTTCGTCGTCGACGTACTTGATGGTAACTTCCTCGATCTTGAACAACTTGCCAATGTTGGAAACGAACTCAGCGAAGGAGATCGACTCGGGGACCGAAAACCTTCGCATGTCCTCCTTGAAAGCCACCTTGACAGTTATGGTAGACATGATTTACGTGTGTTTGTGTTGTGTGCAGAACGTGAAGTGTAGATGGGGTGTGTGAAATTGAATGTTTGGCGAGGCAGGCTGGCGGACAAAAGCAAAGGCAAGAACAACAGTGGAGGAAATGTCAGAAAAACTTCGGAAATGTCACCAAAAGCGATCGTTTCGGTGAACTCAGGCGCAGGGAAACAAACTTCACGTTTTGGCGGTAAAACGAAACGAAAAACCGTTACAGAATACGAGCTACTGACCGTTACGACGTGTTGTTTTCTGTTGTATTTTTATTCTTTTGGAAACAAATAACTTATCGACAGCTGTTGCGCACAGCGTGTATAACACACATGAACACCGGCCGCTGTCGCAAATCGAACGGGGTTCTGCTTTACAGGGGATAGTGGGGTAGGAGGGAGTGTGTAGTAGTAGTAGACACTGGCTTAAGCTCGCTCGCCACGGATCCTGCGAGCAAGCTGGATATCTTTGGGCATGATTGTGACGCGCTTGGCGTGTATGGCGCAAAGGTTGGTATCTTCGAAGAGACCCACGAGGTAGGCCTCGGCGGCCTCCTGGAGGGCGGCGACGGCGGCGCTCTGGAACCTGAGATCGGTCTTGTAGTCCTGAGCGATCTCCCTCACGAGGCGCTGGAAGGGCAGCTTGCGGAGGAGGAGCTCGGTCGACTTCTGGTACTTACGGATCTCACGCAGGGCGACGGTGCCGGGCCTGAAGCGGTGAGGCTTCTTGACACCTCCCGCGAGGGCGCTCTTCTTGGCCGACTTGGAGGCGATCTTACGGGGAGCCTTGCCACCAGTGGACTTACGCGCGGTCTGCTTGGTACGGGCCATTTCGATTGATGTGGAGTGTGTTGGAGGGAGTGTGTGTTTGCTCTTGGTGGGAATGATGTTATGTGTGGAACTGGTGATGGTTTTTATACCTCATGGTGGGCAAAGGAGCTCAGGAAATTTCTAGGATACCTACAAAAAAGCACAACGTCTCTCGTTTGCGGATTGGCTGAAAGTGTGTTTTCTGTGTTTTTGTATTTTTGTAGACATAGCGATCACAAGAGAGCTCGTGTAGGGCCATGATGTGCTTCGTAGTCAAAACAGCTGCACGAGCAGAGATGTACTGCCATCCGAGTGCGTCTTATACCCAGCCGTATTGATAACGGTGCGGCAAAGAGGGCACGTCTTTTCTCGCTCAAACCATCGTGATACGCAGTCATCGCAGAAGATGTGCCCACCTGCCGTGCCGTCAGTCACTCTGCGGTAGTGAAAGGGGTGCTTTGCCGTACATTGCAAAACTATTGGATCCTTCATCTTCTCTTGACAGATTGCACACAAGTCCCCAGCTTCTAAAACTTGATCTTGCGACGCATGCTTGCCGTATCGCTGCAAGGATTCATCGTCAGCAGCACGTTGTGAATTCCCATCATCACGCAATTCACATACCGCTTCGTGTAACAGAAAAGCGCGAATAATGACCGCTGCTTGTCTAAGCTTTGAAACGATCCCGCCAAACTTGAATATGAGGTAGAGGCCGGCTGTCAACGAGGAGAAGATTCGTTCGTTTTGGTCGCCGATGAGATAGGCAAACCAAAGAGAAACGGGCAGCACAGTTCGGTAGAGGCTGGCCACAACCTCTATCACAGCGTAAAGTTGTGCCTGGTTTATAGCAGTGAGTATGGTCCAGAGCAGGATTTCAGTGGCTTCAACTAGAGTACTCTTCGCTTATACGGAGGCAGGTGTCCGACCAGGATGACTGTTGCTGCTTTCAGCATCATCGATCCATATCGTACTAACAAGTCTGTGGAGAAATAACGCAGTTAGTTGGTATTGAATCAGTTTAAAGTGCCCCAACGTACCGTTAAGCACGATGAGCCACACGACGTCCCAAAACGAGGGACTGATTGGCGGCATAAAGAAAAGACCACGCCAGAACTCGTCTTCTTGAAAGAGGAAGTATATACAGCTCATGTGCAGAGAGAGAATGCCCATCACAGCTACAAGCGGACCAATCTGGCGGTTCTGCTTCCTGGCCACCTGTTTCTTTACAATCGTGTTTGCTTGGTAGAGGACGACTGTAAGCCAAACGAACGTTGTGATGCCTGTATTGTTACACCGCACAGTTAGCAGGCCTCCTTCACGCGCTCGCGACAAGGTGACGGTACCCGTTCGATGTTGATAAATAAATACGACCAGAAGAAGCACGATGAAGGGGAACGCTTGCTCCAACCACCGCAACACCGACTGCAGCTCCACCCGCGTAGCCACGTCGCCCGAGAGCAGCGCCAGTGTACCGTCCTCGCCTTCCTCATCACTTTCATTTCCGTCGCCGTTGCCATGCCCCTCGTCGTCCCCCTCGTTGCCTGCCAGGTCGTCCACACTGCTGGCGGAACCGCCCACCCTATCCTCCGAGTTACTGCTCCCCAAGCCCCCCTGCTGTATTCGCAGAGAACCAGGGAGTGCTTGCGTCGATGCAGCCCCTGCTAAGTGAGAAGCGATGCCTCGTTCGCCCACGAAGGCTTGAGGCGCCTCCCCATCGGCCGCTAGCTGTAATTGTCGCCGCAACATCGACTCGATGCCCAATAGGGCCGAGTTGATGTGCGCAGGTACATTGAAATGCACGCCAGGCTCGCTCATGGCTTGGGGCCTGGGCACGCGATGCGTAACATCATCTGCGTGATCACCGGGCCCTGGCCCATTCATCTTTTTTGCGACGTGGAAGCTGCGCTGAATCTTTTTCCTTTTGGTTTCTTTCATTTTACATTTCCGTTCTGTGGCCGGGCCTCCCGGGAGAGAAAGGGAAAACAAGGGACTTTGTTCAACAAGACGAGAGTGACGTTTCGCTCGAGGTTAGGCGCGCTGCGCAACAGGGTGATGCTTGGGGGCAAGCTTCGCCAGGTAGTGCTCGTAGGCTGTACGCATGGCCGACGTGCCGATGTCCTTGAAGGCTGACGTCAGAGAGTGCACGAGGTGATCCATCATGGTGTCGGTGTGGAACGGCGTCGGGGTCAACCTGAGCCGTTCCTCGCCCTTGGGCACCGTCGGGTAATTGATGGGTTGCACGTAGATGTTGTACTTG
>CDEZ01023551.1:0-22307 GCA_000826365.1 Acanthamoeba royreba
GGGCTCATCTTTCCATCGGCATCAACTTCAACGTTGATAGCAGCGTCCAAGCCCATTCCCATCATCCATGTACTACGCTTGATCGTGTAGTGGCTATGCGCGGAAGTGAAGCACACCAGCTTCTTGCCTTCCGGGTTACCCGTCTGTTGATACGAGAAAGCAAGTGCGTTGAGCTCTCAAGTCATCCCACTCTGGGGTTAGGGTGACCATACAGTCTTGGACTCGGGGAAAAGCTTGTCACGAGCGCAAAGAAGTCCCATAAAGTTGCAGGTCGCTCCGCCAGAGGCCAGGATGCCGTCACCGCCCTCCCAACCGACGAACTTGAGCAGGTGGTTGATCACCTCGATCTCCATGAGCGAGTAGACAGGTGCCACCTCGTAAGTGTAGGTCGACGAGTTGGTGAAGGCCGACACCCATTCAGCAATAATGCCTGCATGTCACACAAGCAGTTAATTATTGACTCCTAACCCGCGGAATGCGTGCGATCAGAGCAGAGAGTGTACAAGCGATATCAGTGCCAGACCACAGCTGGTTGAAGTATCGCGGGGAGCCAGTCCTCACGCTGTACTCCAGCACCTGTTCCAAGTACTTCTCAACACCTGCAAACGCATAGGAGTTAAAATTCGCGCAGCGTTAGCGTGATGATCATAGCGCAATGCACACACGCAGCAGCCACTCGAACAACTCTCAGTTCCAGTGTGCGCACAGCGGCGGAGTGAGCGGCGCGGTACCCTTGAGGTCAGGTGTGAGACCGCAACCCTGCTCGGGGAGCGAGAGGTCGATGATCTGCTTCAACTTCTCCGGAGGAACGAAGTTGATGACGCGCGTCTTCTCGAAGTCATAGTGCTCACCCACGTCTGCAATGAAAAACATTAAAATGAATAAAAACATATTTAGAAAAAAAAACAATAAAAGTTGAAAATAAATATAGGGGACATCATACTCCTCAAAATGTCCGATAAAATAAAATATTAAATAATAGTGTTGTGTAACGTGACTGGAATTCATTTGTTTTTGATATTTCCACGGATTGTGACTGTGTGATGGAAAGAAAAAAGGAGTAAGAGTGTACACTTTGCAGCGTAAGATGCGACGCGAGTGAAAATCTGGAGGAGATCTTGCGGCTCGCGCGAACAGTGCTTGGAGGACGACATTTTGCTTTTGTGGTGAGTGGACTCTTTGTTTCTGACGCTTGATGAAGACGAAGTAAAACCGACTCAATAGAACAGATCGGTTTTGGAGACCTGACCTTCTTGAAAAGTGGATGTGAGGGTGAGACGTGGCAGCCGCGTCTGCTTCGCCGGTTTCGCTGCGTGAGTTGTCTCCCGGCACGGAGTATCCCGATAAAGTCCGTTATCACATTCCTAAGATTGAAAAAATTTGAAACACGTTTCGCCAAATATAAGAAAATTTAGTATGAATCGAAATCATTTCAAATTTGAGTTTTACGTTACGTCGTAGCGAAACGAAATAGAATCTGACCGGAGAATTGGAAGGGAAAGAGGTGCTGCCCCTGAGCTGTACAAGGAGTGTAGGGACCTGGAAAGGGCACAAAAGCCTCAGGAAGCATAAACTAAAGGGAGGGAGACATGAAGGAAGTGTGAGTATTGACAAAAGAGACACTAGGAGGATAAATCGGAAGAACGGGAAAAGAGGCATCCCGATAGGCCGCACCTTCGTCTTCCGTTCTGCCGGCGATTGGATGGAGAATTTTATATGCTCCGCCCAAATGGCCTCTGGCGCGTTGCATCTGGCAAGCAAAAAACAACAAAAGCGCTCAGACCATCAGTACTCGTCAATACCACCACGCCAGACAGACCCCCTTCGCGTACCAAAGTTTGTCACGCGCAATGTTCGTCTCATATCCTTCCGGCGGTGTACGAATTGCACCCAAACCGACGCCCATCCCAACCGCCCTGTCCATCGCCCCCGTATCTGTGGCCCTCGTCAACCACTCCCTAGTCTCTTCTGCTGCTGGAGCGCCACCTACAACGTCGACGACGACAACGATGACATCGACACCAGACAGGCCACTAGCCCCGGGGGGTACGGAGAGTCTGAGCTCCTGCTTGTGGTTCCAACAGGACCGATACTGGAGCGACGTACGTACCCGGCCCCGAAGATTCCTACGATGAAAAACTCGTACCCGACATGCAGCATGTCTAACAACACGTGTTCGGGATGTTTAGGCCAGCCACTTGCTCTCCTTCGTGCTGCAGCTCCCCCAGCCTGCGGCTTGCGGGCCCATGGAAAAGAAGAAACGTGGCCAACAGGGCAAGAAGCATTCGGTGAGCGTCGCCAACAGCAAAACCATCCAGAAGCCCCCATCCACACGCAGTACCCGAGCCAAGAAGACTTCTACGCCCAAGACCAAACGACCCTTGGCCCGACCATCCAAGGTGGTCCCATCAACCCGACCATCGGTGTCAGATGGCCACTCGTCCCCTCAACTTCCTTCGCCGCCCGATTCTCCCGAGTTACGGGAAACATCAAGCACCCGCCCATCCCCTCCTTCCATGATGGCGATCGCCGCACTTCTCAACTAAGCACCACTAATGCTCCATGTATCTACCAATGGCTAGCATGGCACATTCATGTACATAAATATTGCTTCGGGATATAGACCAATCCACAACTACGGTCAATCCACGATGGGTATGACAGCGTTTTATCCAATGGCCAGGCACCGGAGTCTAAAAATGGAGTTTTATCACATGTCGACGACAACTTCATGGTATGTGAAGAATTTAGTCGCCACTCACATACCATTCGTGCTTTGCAGTTGCTCTGGTAGGCAAGTGTACGACCCCCCGCTACACGGGGCTTTGGTGACGAACTCAACTACAAATCTCCAAATTCTTTACTCACGGTAGTCTGTCCCCAATACAGGCAAGTACTTCCCCATCCTCCCTCCCCCCACTGACCTTGGGTAGTTTCCTGGATTATATAATCTTCCCTTTGTCTGGGGAAGTTCCTTCCTTTTTTGTTTTGAATTTTTGTTGTCTTTACTATGATGGATTTGATAATATATTTTTTATTATTTTTAATAAGGGAATCTGTTCTGATTTTCGTATTGTAATTTCGAATGAACAGGGAATAGAAAAGTAGAATAGATAAGGAGGAAGAAGAATGCTGCGTGGACAGGCTGCGTTGCTGGCGTGGGCCCAGCGGTGTACGGAGGGCTATTCGGGAGTGAACATCACCAACTTCACGAGTTCGTGGCGGGACGGCCTGGCGTTCGCGGCGCTGGTGCACAACCATCACCCGGAGGCGTTCGACTATGACTCGCTCTCGTCCAACAATCCCCTCAAGAACCTCGAAGTCGCGTTCGACGCCGCCGGCAAGGCGGGCGTGCCTCCGCTGCTCGACCCCGAGGACGTCCTCGTCGGACCCCAGCCTGACCACTTCTCCATCATGACCTACCTCTCCACGTAACGCGCACTCCCTTCACTGCTGACGTGTAACGAGCGGCTCAGTTAACGTGCGACAATTGTGTGTGTGATGATTGTGTGATGATTGCGTGATGGTCATTCTGTGGTTGTGTGTCCTCCACAATAGGATGTACAAGCACTTCCGTTCGGACTCGACGACTCAGCGCACCGCCTCACAGAGTAAGCCCATCACCAGCCAGGAGGTTCGTCGCGGACGTATGGGCTCGGATGCCGGCGAGTTCCGCGAGGAGGAGATCAGACGCCAGCGCGAGCGCGATATCGAAGAGAAGAAGAGGAAGCTCATTGAAATGGAGCAGGAGAAGGAGCGTGAGAGGGAGCGCCAGCGCGAGCGCGAGAAGGAGAAGAGACAAATGGAGCGCGAACGCGAGCGTTTGGAGCACGAGCGCAAGGAGCGCGACTCGAGGGAGCGCGAGAGGCTTGAGAAGGAGAAGGAAGCCTACTCCAGGAACAAGAGCCATTCCTCCAACAGCACCAGGGGCCAGAGCTCTAATGATAAGAGACGTGAGGAGAAGCTCAGGCGTAAGGAGGAGCTCGAACGTCAGATTGCTGAGACGAAGAAGGCCATCGAAAAGCTCGCACGCATGAAGGAAGAGCGTCGTGCTCAGATGGAAGAGGAAGAGGACATCGAGAAGGAGGAAGCCCAGCGTCGTTCGCAGGAACGCAAGCGTCTCCGCCAGGAGATCGAAAAGCGCTGGAAGGAGGAGGATGAGGAATTCAACCGCGAGAAGAAGCGCCGCGAGGAAATCCGCAGGAAGCGTGATCACAAGAGGAAACTCGAAGAGGAACGCTTCATGGAGTGGGACGACAAGATGAAGAAGGCTGAGGAGGAGAAGGAGCGCAAGAGGAAGGAACTCGAAGAGGGCGGCCGCACTCAGGCCAGTGGCGAGGCACGCACCCGTACCTCGACCAGGCCCGGCCGTGTCAACATTCGTGAAGCTCTGCGTGAGCGTCGCAATGATGGTCCTGCAAGCGCTCGTGGGCGTAGCAGCGCTAGTGAAACGAATGAGGCTGCGGAAGAGGAGAAGAGGAAGAAGAATGAAGAGGAGCGTCTTGCCCGCGAGAGGGAGGAGGAGCAGGAGCGCGAGAAGGAGCGCGAAAGGGAGCGCGAGAGGGAAATGGAACAGGAACGAGAGCGAGAACGGGAGAAGGAAAGCGAACGGGCATCAAGCGGCCGAGGTGAGAAGGATCGCGCCTCCTCGCGCGGTCGCGACGACGTGGACGATCTCGAAGCCGCGCGTGCCAGGCGGAGGGCGGAGCGGGAGAAGCAGCTTGAAGAAGAGCGTGAGAAGCTCAGACAGGCCGCTAGCGCTACCAGCACCGACAGCGATGCCGATGAAAGGCGTCGTGCGCGCGAAGAGAGGAGAAAGCAGATGGAAGAGGAATGGAAGAAGGAAGAGGAAGAAAGGCAGCGGCAGAGAGAAGAGAGGAGGCGCAACCGCTCTGAGAGGGGATGAACCTCCTCGATTCTCCTTCATCCGTTCTGACTCTGCCCCTTTACTCTTCTCTGGACACGCCATACATGTGTACGAGTATTACCCCCCCCACATGTCTCCATACTATTATTTGATTCATTTTGTTAAACTGATTGATTCCTCATCTCAACTTCCTTCTTTTTCGTGATCACCCGGGCACTGATGACACTGGCTATGTGTACCCGCCACCGCCCTTGCTCCTGTCGGGAACTCCTACCCCTGGCCCACACTCACGCGCAGAGAAGAGGTACCAGCTCTGGTCTCTGTTGAGGGTCGGACGATGCTGAGGACGATGTCACGCATGGATGATCCATGGATAAGAAGAGTAGAGTGAACAACATCCTGACCAGCGAGAGTAGTAGTCCTTCCTATCCTCCTTGCTCTCTCTTGGCCACTCAAGTTTAGGTCCGACGTAAGTGAAAAACCAATCTTTATTTGGCCTACACAGAGCAACGGCAAAGAAGAACCGCAGCCAGAACCCTGGGGACACACGAGGGGAAATATACAGATAGGACAACAGACGTACCTGGTCTGCGGAGCCGACACAGCAGTAGTTCAGGTCAGGTCAGGGGGGATTCGCCCCCTTTTGCGCTTCGTTTTTCGTTCTTTTTCTTTTCTAGATTTAAATAGAAAAGTTATTTTTGTTGTTAGCGAAAACGGATGGGGCATGTAATTTAATTTTTAAAACAATTTCATGATTTTTTATATTTCTTTAAACAAGTGTTTTCCTAAATTGTAAAATCAAAAAAAAAATGCTTATTCCAGGTGACAGCCCAAGAGTGAAAGAAATGGAAAAGCGTCTCCTGCTACTGTGCAAGGATCGCACGGCCAAGATCACGACCATCCTCAGCGAACAGGACCGCCATGAGGTGATGGAGTTCCAGACCACCATCCAGATGGTGCAGGTAGTCGTCAACAGGCTCGCTGTCTCGAGTGGCACGAAGCAGGTGCGCAGTGATGATCGATCCTGTTGCCTACATTCGGCAGAATCATCCCCTCTCGACTGGCTTGATTGTCTTGAAAGGACTAGAGACTCACTCGTCCTCCTTCTGCATGTTGTATATGAAAACAGCTTGTGATAGATGTACCGGCACTGGATAAGATCTACACCATTCTGGGCCAGTACGAGGAGCTGCTGGAACGGTACATCTCCTCGGGAAGACTCCGGCGACTACTTAACAGCAACCGCATGAGGCGAAAGCTCGATCAGATCAACTCAGATTTACACGTATGCAATGCCTTACAAAGAAGCTGATCACTCACGTTGTTTAACCCATCTGATGCCATGACGTACAGGTGCACCTGAAAGATTTCGTCGAGACTCTCAAGGAAATAAATGCAAAGCAGGCACAACCTGGTGCGCAGTCACGAGAGGACTCTGTCGGATCTGCGATCTTGTCAAGTACGCTTCGCTCGATTCATATTCCTTTTTTAAGCATCGTCACTTACCAAGCTATCGACGCAGGCGGACCGATTACTCCCCGGAAGCCCGAGAAGGACACCCGGAAGGAGAAGTCTAAAGAGGCTAAGGTCAAGAAAGACGAGGAAAAGAAGAAGAAAAAGATGGAGAAGGAGATCAGGAAGGAAGAAAAGAAGGCGAAGAAGGACAAGCCCAAAAAGAATGACGTTGGAGCCACTACCACTCAGGCGACCGTACCAGAGAGAGAAAGCAGCGTGGCTAGTGTGGATGAGAAGAAGCCAGGTACACTTAGCAGACAGACATTGAATCCCGAATGATCCAACTGACAGTCGAGCAGAAAACCAGCTACGTAAGAAGTATCCGTCCATCACGGATATGGTAGGCAAAGACTTGGCAGAGGAACATGAACATTTGCGTCACCTCTCGAACGAAATGATCTCCGATCCAGAGGGCAAGGATTTCTGGCTGAAGCTATTTGGCGCTGACGTTTGTTTCCCCCATGATGGGCAACCATAATGAAAGCTCAATCAGCTGATATCAAGTGTTTGTCTTTCGTCTTGTGCAGGCCTTTTACGTACAGTGGGACGATTTCATCGCCGAACTGTCGGCGGCAATCGCAGTCAATATCTCCAAGGATGACGAGGCCCTTATGAAACATGTACTAGGTACGTACAAACCTCTCATCAGATCCGACACAACTGTTCTTACCCGTATCTTGACTACAGACAACCCTGGTACCGGACACATCAACATGTATAAGTGGTCTGAATTCCTGAAAGGCTTCGGACCCGTAACGGATGTTGTCAGCAATGTAAGTTATTGCCTCCTTTCTATGGCCTGTTTTGGGGCTTGCCTTACAATCATTCATTTAGGTCCGCAACATCCTGACCGCACCGTGGTTCCACGGGTTCCTAACATCACGCGAAGCAGAACTCCTGCTCGAAGATCAGCCTGTAGGAACTTTCCTGATCCGGTTCAGTCGCTCCTCCGGCGGTTCCTTCGCCTTGGCTTTCGTACAAGAGCCAAGAAAGATTCTCCATATTCTCAGTACGCTCCCCGTTGCCCTCCCAATGGCAGCGCTGTACTAATCAAACCCCACAATTACAGTTCAGAGCTGTATGCCCAAGGGCTTCAAGATTGATGAAGAGGAGAACGATAAGAGCAAATTCTTCTCCTCGTTGCAAGATATTGTAGATCACTACTCCATTTTCCTCCGCAAGCCCCTCACGTCCGACCTACCACAAGAGAGGTACACTTGCTACTTTGGAGTGGGAACCATTCGTCGTGTCGAAATCATCTCATCAACCCATACGCAGTTGGTTTCACGGAGATGTGTCGCCGCAGGAGGCTGCTGAGCTGCTTCAAGACCAGCCCGAAGGCACCTTCCTCATTCGCTTTAGGTACTCTACTCCACCCCACTTCTGCCTGATTGATGGCTTACCGAATGCCCCTTTCAGTTCACAACCGGGCTGCTTCGCGGCGTCCTACGTAGCCGCTGCAAGCGAGGTGCGCCATGCTCTCATCCAAGCGGTGCCACAAGGCGGCTTCCTCTTTGCTGGTGAGAAGGAGACCTTCCCCAATCTCAAGGCCCTCATACAGGCTTACTCGCCCACTCTCCGGTACGCTGTGTGCCCCAAGCTCTTCATTCCCCTGAGATCCAGGTAATGTTGACTACCGAACTTATCATGATGAACTTTGCAGGATTGCCCTACCTAACAACGAGACCGATGTGGCGCCCATCCTGAGGAAGTTCCTTGAAGCCAAGAAGGCCATGAAGGAGACCGATGATCTTGGTCCCATACCCGAACATTACTCAGTCGTCGATGCCGAAGTCTTCAGGAAGCGCTTCGGAGGCGAGACACCACGCGGCAAATGAAAGCTGCCGTGACACTCCTGCATCCACTGCTGTTGGAAGGGAAACTTTATAAAACACATAGCAAGGCTCATTTCAAAAGGCCTCACCCGCGGGCAAGTACGTAGGATGAGCCAAGTCTCGCCACAGGAGTGTGAGCTCTTGGATCTCCAGGGCTTGCCATTTCTCATGCTTCTCGATGAGTTCTGCTCGGAGCATAGCATCTACATCATCCCGGCCCTGGTATAGCTTTTCGTCAGCCTTTGCAAGGAAAGAGATATGCAGATTGCTGTGTTTGGGGTACCTTTCCGTACGCCATCCAGTCAGCAATCCTCTTTTGGGCCAGGTCAGCGAGGGCTTTCTCCTCGGTTGGTGTAGTTGGCTTGTAGGTAGGCGAGGGAAGGACTTGAATTAAGGCGTCCTCCATTGCATCCCACAGCAGCTCTTCGCTCTATTGCTGGATTGTTAGAAGAGTCACATCTATTCACATAAAGGTCTCTCACGTACCTCTAGAACCCCAACGAGTGCTTGAGCGAGCGTGTCGTATAATCGAAGCTTCCACTCCTCCAGTGCAGCGCATTCTTGTTCAACATGCTGGACCTCCTCAGTGGTTCCTTCGGAAGGCGACTGTGGTCGTGCATCCTCTAAGGTCGCACGAGACTGCTCGTCCTCAGGCTCGTCATCTTCTTCAATATATCGGCTCATCATCAGTTCGTTTATCTCCTCCTCCTTATCTTTTGCGGTACTGGTGTTCTGCTGAAGCTCCTTGTCCTTCTCCTGCGCTGCCATGGGCAGCATCACCTTGTCTGTTTCGAACGAAAGGGAGATGTCTTTCGGAAGTATGGAATCGTAGTTTCGTTTCCTTCTTGCTTCCTTTGCCTTTGGAGGCTCCTGTTGGGCTCGTCGGGATCGTGCCTTAGGATCAGGCACAGCTGCCTTGCCGCTGATGAGCGAGGATCTGCGGATATCTTTCTTGGAATTATGGCGAGCGGAAGACACAGCGCCATCAGTTCCACGCGGTGACACGGAACTGCCGCGCTCGATCGAAGCGGTCATCTTGATGCGCATGCGCATAAGCTCCCGCTCCTCGCGCTCCTTCCGCCGTAGCTCCAGTCGTTGTTCTATGTTGGCACTCGCTTTTTGAGATCTTGCGAGTGTACCGCTATCTGTCTCCTTGCTCTTGATAGTCGCTGCTGCACGCATTCTCGCTGTGCACAGTAAACGCAAACGACACGAGTTAGAGAAGCTCACACTTTAAACGTATGCAGTGCAATTCTTACCTGCCATTGTGGGCTGAGCAAACCTGGCGCAAGCGACGCTGATCCTACGTTTCTGGCTCTTGTGCGATGAGGAGGGTGCTTGTTGCTGTGGTGCGGAAGGCGTGATCTCGATGCTTGGTTCGACCGAAGCAGCAGGAGGAATTGCAGCCTTATCATGATCAACCTGCTGCTCACCACTTTCGATGAGTGCAGCAAGTGCAAGGCTACTTGCCGTGCTCTTGCGACGACGCGCTCCTGTTGCCGTTTTTCCCGACTGTTGTTGATGGTCAGCAAGGCTATGTCGGCGGTTCGAGCGACGCTGCTGGCTCTCCACAGACTTGCCAGCTGATGATGATGCTGATGCTGATGCTGATGCTGATTCTTGATGACTTCGTTAGCAAGGAGGCAAACATCACAAAGGCATGCTGAGACACTACCTGATGAAGCGTGTGCCTCAGCACTGCTCAAACTATGCCGTGGCTGCAGAGGCCGACTGACCGAGAACGTCTCGCGCGGCTTGGCTGTACTGGTCAGCTCGCTCTCTTTTCTCTTCCGCTCTGTCTTGGGCTTGATCGTAAGTGTCGGCTTCGTTGCTGGCTCGCTCTGCCGTACAGCTTCAGTAGCCGCGGCACCGGTGCTTTCATCATGAAGTACACGACGGTTCTCCTTCCCATCATGTTCCGCTACATTCAGTACCACAGCCGTCGCCACCGTGCTTCGCCGCCGTCCTTTAGCTGATGAAGCGCAGAGCGCCGCGGCGGCCACGGCGGCCGTGGCGGTCTTCGAAGCTGCCTTGCGCTCCTTGGAGTCCTTCACCGCGCCTGGGCATGTAGAAGACGAGAAGCTGGTACGTGTCGACGAGCATGCACTAGAGGACGCAGAGCGTAGTTGTTGATGTTGCGCCATCTGATTGCGCGTGAAGTTCTCCAGGGCGCGTAGAGCTTGGGTGCGGCGATCGAGGGCTGCGCGGGCGGCCGCCTCCTGCTGTCGGCGCTGCTCCTCTTCACGCCGCGCCCGGGCCTCGGATCGTTCTCGCATGTAGCGCTGCAGGCTCTCCTCCGCCGCCGCGGCTGCGGCAGGGCCGCTCACGGGACGGCAACGTTGCCCCGAGGTCCTGCGCATGTCCTTCCCCAGACCCGAATGTCCCGTTGCTCCAGCATCGCCAGATGAGGGTACCAATTTGAGGCGGGATTGGCCTCTTTGGCTGCCCCTCATCTTGAATTTACAACGTCCTCTTCACCCCAGGCCGTTCTTCTGAAAGATCTCGGTCGCCCACTGCTTCCGTGTGATTCAAGGATGGAAAGTAACCACCACCTTTCCTTCCCTTTCTCGCAATTCCCTCAAATCGCGCCTACTTCGATGTCGTGTCCTCAGAAGATCCAAAATTTGGCGGGAAAAGATATTGTCGACATAACGAACACGAAATTTCCCGGCTGCGCCTTCTTCACATTTTTATTATTTGCGTAAACCGACATGCCACACAACACGAAAGGAACCAAAAGTCAACAGGAAGGAAGCTCTTTCCCTCCTTCGTTGAGAGTGTGATCGGCTGGACGGGATGCGCAGAGTGAAAGGTGGGGCATTCAGAGAAGATCATAGAAGTAGTCGAGGCCCTGACCGATCTCCCAGATGGATATTCCTACGCCATGTGTGTGCGCCAAATCAAGGCGTTCCTGCAAAGACTAGAGTGATGATGTAAGTGAAGTGTTACACTGAAGGGACAATGAGCATTACCTTGAGCGTGGGGTAATAGACGGTGTGTTCTTCATCTCCCTTCTTATATGTGAAGGAATGCTCCTTGTGAGCTTGCAGCCAGGTGAGCTTGGGCTTGTAGGAGCTAAGCATTTTCAAATAGCGTGGTCCAATGACTGCTTCAGCATTCTGAGGTTTCCAGTACTGTAACAATATTATAAGTGAACGAAAACTGGATCAAGATGAAGGGTCAAGGTACCTCGTAGCCATAGAAGTTGAGGCCCATGAGTATTTTCTGTCCTAGCTGATTCCCACTTGTGCGGTGGTCCGGAGGAAGTAAGCGGAGCAAATTGTGCGACATCCAAGAAAGGGGTGCAGTGGGGCCAGGGCTAGAAAGGTGGAGAGATCAGGTAAATCACTCGATGCGGCCCGGTGATGTGCTTCTACGTACCGGTTTGGTGCGGAATAGTCATAGGTCATCACGGAGAATCCGTCTATGTACTCTGCCAGCCACACAAAGACTGAGGAGGTAAGGCTGCCGTGTTGTCCGTTCTGGCCTCCTCTATCCGGCTGCGTGAACAGGCCCAAACCGTGGTATATCAGAAATATGATTGTAGCTTCACGCCAAGCTAATAGCTTCGTACCGGAACGACCAGAATGATCTTCTTGTTGACTTCGTGCAACTCATTAGCTAGGCCAATAAGGAAGGGAGAGATCTGATTGTTAAGCACAAAGTTGTGCTCAAGTACCAGACCATCAAAATTCTGTGATCTACATACACATTGTCATTCATTGCGTTCACAGGGCCACGGAGAGTTGGACACGTACATGCATTCACGAACAAGGATCGCTATGAGTTGGTTGATTTGTGTTTGATCTTGAAGAACCTGCTGGTAGTCCTCAAGTAGCCAGCCGTGGAACATAAATCGGGGTACAATCAGAGGCGCAGTTGCATTCTCAGCCACATTTCGAACATCCTTCAGCCAACCTTGATCCACGTCGTGCCTCCCTGTCAACTGCACCTTCTTCTCTCCACGATCAACTGCAGTACAGACGACACGCAATCAACCCACCGCCTACACCATCAGCACACGCCCTTCGGCTGCTATTCACGCGCCACACACATACACAACAGTGGCGAAGGTCACTCACACTTGATCTGATACCACACTGGTGAGACGTAGGTGAACTTGGCGTTGAATAGCTTGGCCACGTCATAGCCGTGCGAGTTCCTGAAAAGCTCAAGGTTATAGGATTTCCAATTATACATTTCAGTTAATTTTTGTTAAAAAACGAGAAAAATATGCCACATATTTTGTGTTAATACTAGTATTTTTATGAAATATTCCGAAAGATAAAAAAGATTCGATCTTCAGTAAAGATTTTCAAAAGATGAAAAAAAACCCGGAGATGGGGATGAAGTTTGGTACCAGGGAGTGACGTAGGCGAGGGTAGGATTCTCAAAGTTCTTCACGGAGGCCTGCTCCTCACAGTAGCGTTTGTTTTCCTTGAGGATGCTGCGATAGCTTGGACTCTCCTTCACCAGCTTTCTCTCGTGCACGGTGCCCGCCGGAGGAGTCAGTGTCGTCGTCCCTGCGACATTTCCTGCGAGCAGTGCCATGCCCAACACGAAGAGCACGACACTCAAGACCACAAGTCTAGCAGATGCCGCCATCATGGTGTTCATCACAATGAGGAGGATTGACTGCGTAACTCGCCGGCAGAAAGGTGACGTACCCCGACTGAAGAATGTAAAATATTTAGTTCGATAAAACAGAACAAAATATTTTAGCATGTCGCGCCTGGATGTGTAAACACACACAATTATGTGCGCTGAGACTGTGCGTGAAGCCTACTTCTCTTTCGCTGCTTTCGAGCGTTTTGTCTTGACGAGTGCGGAGTGGAGGCGTTCGAGGTGGATGGTCGGAGAGTTCGAGCCCACTCCGCGGAAGAAGGAAGAGCCGGCAGCTCCAGTATGTCCGGTGGTATGGAGGAACCATATGGTGTGTCTTTATCAACCATATAGTTGGCCCACGCTCGTCTGGCGCAGAAGAGTCCGGTGAGTGGTCATCCATCATAGTGTAGTGTCTAGCTCCTACCTGATTTCCACATTCTCCTCGCTACTTGCATGTCGCTGATAAGACGGCGCGTAGCTCTGCTCTGCCGCATCCGTTTGATTTGCTAACGAGGAATCGCTCTTGATTCGCTTTCTGGAATGTCGATTGGATTCTGTCGCAGTAGTATCTCGATGCATGAGATCATCCTTACTTGTTTCTCCTTGCTCGATAATTGCTATCTCCTCCACATTACTTTCGCCATCGGCTCGCTTCTTCGGTTCATCTTGTTCCGGCATAGTGCAGGCTGTTGTAGTCACGATATCTTCTGAGCTTGTCTGAACAACTTCAACCTCTGTTGAGCTTTGTCCTGGTGCCGAGCGCTCCCGCTCTTCCTGCTCTTTTTTCACATCCTCAAAGTGTGTGAGGGGTCCGGTAATGCCTGTTACTCCAATCAGCTCTGCAAGACATCAATGTAAGTAACCTCACTGCCCTACCTTGTTTGAGCCTGCGGTGACTGAGAAGCACTTCAAGGCGCGCCGCAATTTTAGCTTTGTACTTTAGCTCAGCTTCTTGTGCTCGTTTACGTCGGGCTTCAACTTGATCCTCCTGTGCCTTTTTCTTGGCCTAAACAACAAATAAGTCAGAGCAATCTGTGGTCGCACATTTGAGTTTAGATGAAACGCACAGCCAACTCTGCGCGGAAGCTGGCCTCCTGTCTCTGGCGCTCTTCTTCAGCACTTCGTTCGATCTCTTCCCGAGAGGGTGCGGTCTCTTTGTCTTGCTTGCGTTTCGCGAGCTTTCGCTTAATCCGAAGCTGCGCACAACATGATCGCCAACCTTAGACCCAATTTAAAAGTGGATGAAGTAGTACCTTATTCCGCTGAGTCTTTTTGATCCGATTCTTGAACTTGATGTAGGCTTCCTCGTCTTCGAACATAGACATGAGCTCGGCAACACGGGCCTCTTTCACAGCAATGTCTTGTGGCTAGGTTAAGGAAAAGGTTCGTTCATCACAATAAGATTGAATTCATGAGCGAGCAGTATCAGCAGCTAGCTGGGAGGAACGATGCAGGCTTCGGATGAAGGGGAGGGATCAAAAAGGATACCTCACTTGATCTCTTGATGTCTTCCAGCAGCTGCGTCACCTCACGCAGGCGCGCCTTGACCTCATTCACACGCCACTGCTTGCTTTGGTCACTGTCATCAGGCCGTACATTCCTCTGCAGCCACGCCGCAAGCCAAGGATCCCTGACCGGCACTACCCACGACAATCAACAAACAATTATTTTCATTAGTTGTAATTATAACTAAATTTATTTATAATATATTTAAAAAATAAATCATTTGTCATGGTACCATTTACGCCTGGCGGAGGAGGTGGAACGTAGACGCGTGGAGCAGGTACATGCACGAAGGGAAGGACACCACCATGAGCAACAAGCGGCAGCTGTGGAGGCTGAAACGAGACGGGCACATGTAGCTGCTGGCCCCGGGGTGGTGCCATCTGCACCGGCGGCACACCACCAGTGTACCCCGCCGCTACATGTTGGTTGGGTGAGTATGGAGGACTAACGTGCTGGAGCCTGTATTGTCCCTGTCCCACACTCCCCCAGGGACCTGCAGGAGGCAGCCCTCCCCACATGAGAAATTTTGATGCTATCTTTAATTTCTTTTTATTTTTCTTTCATTTCTCAAATTTCTCAAATTTGCATATTAATGAAAATGTTCTTGTAACATTTTTACTCGCATTGAAACTGTTTTTCAAAATTTGAGAGTTTTATCCACGATGGAAGGTGGGGAGGTTGTGCTGGAGAAGGTGGCTGCACGTCTTGCACAGCTCATGTCCGATCACCAGGACAACACGAAGTCAAGACCGAATGAACTTGTCGTGCTCGTGAGTGGTGGCGCCTACGCGCCTATACACCTCATGCACACGATGATGATGGAGGAGGCCCGGGCCTACCTCGAACGGTGCCGCCACCGGGTCCTCGCGGGCTTCCTTGTGCCAGCATCTGATCGCTACGTGCGACGCAAGCTTGGCAAGGGCGCTATCGGGCTTGATCATCGGTTGGCAATGTGTCGCGCCGCGGTGAGTGGTTGCGAGTGGCTCGATGTGTGCGACATGGAAGCCAGGTCTGAGGGAAAGTGGACGGCGCACAAGTTGATGTCCCTTATCTCTGCTCGGATCCAGCAGCTAGCACAGGAGCAAGGGCACGGGGATATTAGAGTGAGAGCTATGTACGTTTCTGGTGCGGATCACGCGCTCAAGTACAAGGCCTATGCTAGCTCGAGGTGGGAGACGATCGCCTTGGGGAGACAGGAGTACTCCAATGCACTCAGGGAGGCAATGCGCACGCATAACGAGAAGAACGGGATTATACGAAACTCCCTCTTCCACTTTGTGCCGAGTGAACGCCTCAAACCGGTAAGCTCCACCGATCTTCGCCGACGGATACAACAGGAAGAGGACATCAGCCAGATCACGCATACTGAAGTGAGTGCCTACATCATCAAGAATCGGGACACATTATTCTTGCCTCTTTATTGAACAGTTACTCTTGTACGGAACAAAGCTGAAGCGCTGATCGCATTCATAGTGTAGATGTCCACGACAGCACAGGTACAATGTTTGGGTAGCTCTGGGCCAATAGCTCCTGCATCACGTACTTTGATAAGCGTAACTGCAGCAGGAAAAACGATTTGGATCTCAAGCGTACCATTGTCGGCTTGTAGTCGTGTTCGCCAAGTTTGTAATTCGCAATGACTTGAGATCCTTCAGGTCCGCGACCTCCACAACACCGTGACCGCGTGCGATCATACTCCTCCTTCCACCACTTGTCGTCCAGAACAAGTGGGCCATAGGGCTGACCTGTGACCGGATCCTCGATCTTCTGAAAGAATGCCGACACCTTGCGGTAATCTTGATCAGGCTTGAGCCAATAGACCAAACCTTCCTGCTCCTTCTTCAAGATAAGCTGTTTAAACTCTTCAGGGAAGGCATAGTAGCGAGTAGGTTGCAGTAGCGATTCCTTTCTCTGGCGCTCGTCCTGAGGGAATACTGAGCATATCTCTGTGAGCTGCCTGCAATCACGTAGTTCTTATTTCGATCACTGTACCCCATGAGCGCTTACTACCGAAAAAGAAGATGGCATTGGTCATCACGTCCTCCGGCACGTCCCTGAACTCCCTGTGCAGAAACGAGGCACTGATGAACACCCGGCGCGGCTCCCCACTTTGCCGTTGGTGCTCTTCGTCCTGCGACAAGTCCAAACGCACGTCCTCAGCACATCATAAGAGAGAAACCTGCAGGCAGCTGTCCAGGTCTCACCCTGTGTGCCTGTTCTACGCCCCGATCCATTTTTCTGGTCTTACATGAACATGTCTTCATCAGCTTTCACCGAAATCGGTTTCATCAAAAATTTCAAAATTACGTATTCATCTTGAAATTCCTTCTCGAAGGTTCGAAAGTAATGAACGATGAGTCAAGCGGAGGACACCAAGCCGAGGACTAGGAACCCCATGGAGGCCACGCAGCAAACCAAGGTGTCCGGCGGACCACCCCGTTTCAAAGTGCTGCTGGTGGGTGACGCCGCTGTAGGCAAGTCCGCCTTTCTCCGGCGCCACTTAACGGGCGAGTTTGGTTCGCGCTACATTGGTATGTCGCCCCGGCAACAGTGTCGCATCCAGGCTGGACCGATCATGCCGTGATGATATTGGCGATGATGATGATGATGATGATGATGAGAAGGCTAATGATTCTATTGTATGCAGCGAACATCGACACGCAGCAACACCTCCTGACATTCCACACCAACCTCGGACAGATCTGCTTTGAGGTGTGGGACTGTCCACCGGCACCCGACAAGGTTAAGATGTGCCTGTACGCACCTTCCCTGTTCTGATGAATGATCAGTAGCAACATGTTTGTGCGTTGATTGATTGAGCATTCCTGATGCAGGGCGGATGCGGTGGCCGTGATCATCGGGTGCGACGCTACAAGAAAGGTCTGACGATGATGTTCCAGGTGGCTGCGGTGCTCAGTGATTCACAGTGCCACTTCTCGTACAGGAGACCATTAAGGGAGCTAGGTCATGGTACCGTCTAGTACGCGAGGCAAGAGAGGATATTCTTGTGGTCGTTTGTACATTCAAAGCCGATCTTCGCCAACGAAAGCGTCCGGCAGTTCCAGAGGTCGCCAGCTGGGCGGTATCTTCTCGTTCTAACTACAACTTCGAGAAACCGTTTCTCTACTTGGCACGGAAGCTGTCCAAGTTCGTTTACTCCCTCCTTCCTATACTTCTGTTGGTTCCTAAGCTCTCCCCTGTGCCCGCAGCAATGATGAACTTAAATTTGTTGAAGCACCAGCCCTAGCGCCTGCGGAGGTTACTCTTGGGTAGGTCTCACTTAAGACAGAACGTGGATAATGAGTCTCAACTTGTATGCGTGAACAGGTTCTCCGTGGGAGGTGCGAAGGACTCT
This sequence comes from Acanthamoeba royreba, assembly GCA_000826365.1. Taxonomy (NCBI): domain Eukaryota; phylum Discosea; order Longamoebia; family Acanthamoebidae; genus Acanthamoeba; species Acanthamoeba royreba. Next base: position 17,684 of record CDEZ01023551.1, read on the forward strand.
ATCAACTTTCGCAAGAAGATTGAACAGGGTATTCTGCCAGCCCTAGACGATCTGACTTATGAAGGCATCTTTGCCGAGTACGCCTTTCATACGACATCCCAGAATGAGACCGGTGGTGGTCCTAGTGATGAGCTATTCTCGCCCACATTCGACGAGCTCTATGACAAGAATCCCATAACGGCGGAACAGGAACACTTCCTGCGAGTAGGCCTTGCTTCAAAGCTTAGTGCTTCCGAATTCCCACGCAAGAAGCTGAACTTGGTCATTGTGCTTGAGTATGTACACTCTTTGGTGAAAGAGCAACATGTTTACTGACTTTTGGGCAGCGTGTCTGGTTCCATGGCGGAACTTTTTTTGGGTTTGGCTGAATCCAAATCAAAGATTGAGATCGCTAAGGAATCTCTGATCACGCTACTCACGCTCCTTGCTCCTGACGACAAACTTGGCATCGTTTTGTTTCACACTGCTGGTACTGCTCTCGAGAATGCTTGCTTGCTTTGTTGTGCTGACGTACATTCGCTTCACCACAGCGTGGGTCTTCGAGCCTCTGTCTATGATTCAAGAGAAGGACATTGGTATCTGGTTTATGGCGATCATGAAAGTTCGAACTCTGTTAACCATAAAGCACTGAAAAACTCAAGCATTCAGTGTTGACGAATGTAAGGGCCGATGGAGGAACTCACATGAGAACTGGTTTTCAGCAAGCTGTCGATCTTCTCCAACCTCACATCCGTCCGCTTGGTACTTTATGTTATGTTCTCTTCATTGCAGATTGCGAAAGACCGATTCGCCTTTGAACAGAAACACATGAGAACCGCATTGTATTCCTCACTGACGCCATACCAAGTGACAACGACATGTACGGCAACTTCGGACTTGAGACAATTATCAAGCAACAGGCACAGCAAGGGGTAAGTATGTCAATACGCAACGTATGCTCTTGAGTACTAAGGTTTTGTTCACTCTCTCAGCTCTTTACTACATTTATTGGCATCGGTGTAGACTTCAACACCAACTACATCGAACAAATCGTGAAAGTGAGAGGTGCCAATTACTTCGCCGTCCACAACTCAAAGGAGTTCCGAGATAGAATGGACGAGGTACTTGTCCATCGCTTTCTCTCTGTTCCAATCAGATCTCACGTAGTTTTCTTTCTCAATAGGATTTTGACAACATGGTGAATCCTCTGTTGTTTGATCTACGTTTGCAAGTCGTTTCAGATGTGTTCGAAGTGGTTGAGGCATACGGCACGGGTAGTCCCGAATCACACGCGGAACAATCCCTGGTCACTTCCCTCTTTCCCTCTAAAACGACATCTGAGGAAGGCACAAAAGGAGGTCTCATTCTTCTCAAGTTGGGACGAATTGCACGAATGACTTCATCACAAGGCGTAAAGAGGAAGCGCACTAGTTGTGACTTACAAGACGATCGCGCCCACGTATCAGAAGAAGAGCTTCCTGATGCTCCTCTGAGCGTTGCTGATGATTACAACCGGATGCTCATCAGAATCACGTACGAAGAACGCACGGGGATAACACACGAGATCTCTAAAGTGATCAAGCTCGGCCAAGGCAGGCAGAGCATGCAGTCGAGCGCCCAGCAGAGCACGCGCAAGGGCGTCCTGCTTGTTCGATATGTTGACCTAGTGCGCAGCTGGATCAAAGATATGAAGGAGAGACAACAGCGGAACCGTCAACCAACAACCTTATTCACACCACCGATTGATGCCGGTATTCGTGATCGGTCTGCACTCTCCTCAACTTCTTTAGAGTCACCCCAGTCCCTTACATCCGAAGCCGCCACACCCACGGTCGACTGGCAATCCAAGTTCGCGACATTCCTGACTTACTTCGAGAGCGAAATGGCTCAACTCAACGATGAGACGCTCTCACGAGAGGCCCAAGTGCTGAACTGCCTGGCTACGAGCAAGGGCGATTGGCTCCCCATCGGGGAGGGACTAAGTGGAGTGGCTCTGCAGTATGCCATATGGGAACATGAGGTACTATACTCTCTATTCACTTCACCTGTGAAGGAGTTAATGCTTCCCAATTGTCCGATGGTTGACATGAATGCTCATTTCTTTCACGCCGATGCTCCAGCTCGCACTTGCCAGCATGTGTGAACTGCCGGATGACGACGAGGAGCTCTAGGGACGTTTGCCTGAAAGGTCCCTGTGGCCTATGTTTTCACCAATAAACCGGGGCAGTAGGTACTGGAGGTCTGGAAACGCTTCCGAGGTGCGTCACCTCTAGGAGGAAGGTCCAGTTCGTCGGGAGGCACGCTGTCAAGGAGACCACAATTTACGGTTGCTGGTTACGGCGGAGAGCACACGCTGCCAGAAAAAGCGAACAAAGCTAACGCAACAAAAACAACAACTCCTCACGTCCATCATACACTCTTGACAACCGACGCCCACAGCAGGTAACCTACCTTCCTCTCCTTCCTCTCTCCTGGGCCTTTGCCCTTGGAAGATTGAAAACGACACTTGATTTCTCTTCGCTTTCGTTGTTTTTTGACACCTCGTCCTTACCTCGCTCCTCCCGACAACCATCTTCTCTCCATCTCCATCACCTTGCAGGCATCGTTGTACTGTACGACCACCGCTACCACCTGTAGAAGAGAATGAGCAACGTCGACGAAAGTGAGGAAGTGGATCGCCATGTGCTCAAGCGCTACGAAGTAGGCCAAAAGCTGGGCAAAGGCGTACGACCTCCCTTCCACCCAAGAAAGCTTCTCCTATCCATCTCCCTTTTCTTTCTTCCATATCCATGTCCAATGACGACGTCCTACACGTGAAACCCGAGATTTGGTTTCCAAAATTACTAAGTCAGATCAATCAATCATGTTACCGTGTAGGCCTATGGCATCGTCTGGAAATCAACGGATAAGAAGACAAAGGAAACTGTAGCCGTGAAGAAGATTTTCGATGCCTTCCAGAACGACACCGATGCCCAACGCACCTTCAGAGAAATCATGTTCCTTCAGGTAGCCCATCGGTCGATCCTTCCCGATTCCTTGGAGAAATGTGACAAATTCGTCCTTGGCGTTACAGGAATTGGAGCATGAGAACATCATCGGCTTGCAGAACGTCATGAAGGCCGAAAACGACAAGGACATCTACCTGGTTTTTGAGTACATGGGTGAGTCCCTGCTCTTCCTCTTCTGGCCTTGGCGGCCGAGGCTTCCTTCTGCGTGGCCGTGTTCTCTTAAGAACCGCAGCGGAAGTGACGGTGAGAAAAGGGGGAAGTTGCTGACCACCTACACTCTGTTTCCGTTCTCCTTACAGAGACTGACTTACACGCCGTCATCCGCGCCAACATCCTGGAGGATATCCACAAGCAGTACATCATTTACCAGCTGCTCAAGTCGCTTAAGTACATGCACTCTGCCAATGGTACGTCTTACTCAGGAGGTGGCATATGCCAACGCAGTGCCTAAAAACAACATTGATTTGATCGCAGTGCTGCATCGCGACCTCAAGCCGTCCAACATTCTTCTGAATAGCGACTGCCTGGTAAAGGTGGCAGACTTCGGTCTTGCCAGATCCATAAAGGCTCTGGAGGAAAATAAGGAGGAGAACCAGGCACGTCTTCTCTCGCCCACCACACAACTGTTGAGGCCTAACTGCCGTTTCAGGTGTTAACGGACTACGTGGCCACCCGCTGGTACCGTGCACCCGAAATCCTCCTAGGCTCCACCAAGTATGTCCCTTTCCTCAATTGTCCCCAGAATCTGAAGCCTTTAACTTACGGGGTACATGACAAGGTACACCAAGGGCGTGGACATGTGGAGCGTAGGCTGTATTATGGGCGAATTGCTTTTGGGCAAACCGCTGTTCCCAGGTAACTCGACAATGAATCAGCTCGACAGGTACAAAAGACTCTGAGTGTATTTTCTTCGTCAGGTGCTAACCGCAAATTTTTTCAGAGTGATCGAAGTTACCGGCCGTCCAGCGACCGAAGACATCGAGGGTGTACAGTCGCCTTTCGCGCTCACGATCCTCGAATCTTTGCCGCCTTCCACGCCCAGGTCCCTGAACGAGATTTTCCCCAAGGCAAGTGAGGAGGCAAGGGATTTACTGAGAAAGCTGCTAATGTTCAATCCCGAGAAGCGTATCACTGCTGAGGTATCGCATCTCATCATTCTTTCGCTTGAGCTCCATTATAACTCTGCGGCACGTGCAGGAAGCGCTCAATCACCCCTGGCTCGCGCAGTTCCACAACGAGGCCGAAGAACCCGTGCACAGCGGCATTATCGGTATGTTTACGAAGCCTTAGTCCTTAGCTTCAAGCAACTTATATCTGATTGCAGAGCTGGTCATCGACGACAATAAGAAGTATCCAATTGCTGAATACAGGAGCACTCTGTACAATGATATCAAGAAGAAGAGAAAGGAAAGAAGGCGCCGAGCCAAGCTGCTCAAGAAAGGTAACTCCTCACCTTCCAACTGTGATTTTGAAGCACCAGTAGCTCAGGGATGGTCGGTTCCGTGTGCAGAGAAGAGCGAGGCCGCCAAGGCCGCCAAGTCAGACGAAAAGAAGGAAAAGCGAGGCAGCAAGATCCTAAAGAAGAGCGAAGAGAAGAAGGAGAAAAGAAGCAGCAAGATTTTGGGCAAGCGCGAGGG